>CAUYRT010037400.1:0-55862 GCA_963574885.1 Lepilemur ruficaudatus
GAAGGCGAGCGCCCAGGGCCTGGAGGAGCCGAGGCGCTGCTGGAACCCCGCCTGGGGAAGCTGGAGGTGAAGCCCGCTTCCACCCCTTTTTCTGGGCCCCGATATGGGAGGAGACCCAGGCCTGGCCCCTGCTCTGTTGCCGTGGGGTGCAGGTTCCCCAGGTACCAGTCATCCGAAAACACAAACGCGCGCGGAGCGCGCGCGCACGCACACACACGCGCGCACACACACTCACACACACACACACACACACACACACGTTTTGCCTGGCATGCTTCCTGCTAGGCCCTGGGGAAGGAAAGAATGGGTGGTGGCTGCGGGTAAAAAGGACTGGGAGCAGCCACGGCATGATGTAGTCATAAAACAGACCCTAGACAGCAAGTTCAAGGGAAAAAAAGAAATCTCCTTTCTCAATCTGCTTTGAGTTTTTAATTTGTTTCCGCATCTGCAAGGCATCGCAATAGACGCATTTCATCCTTCGAAAATCCCCATCCTTGCTCCTAGCTGAGGTCCCCACTTCCTGCAGACAGGGCCCACAGCTGGCTTTGGGAAGGTGGGAGAGATGTGCTTTCCCTGCATAGCATAGGAGAGCAGTACTTGTATTGGAATCCAGTACACAGAATGCAGGGCTTAGATGAAGAAGCCTTAATTTAAATGTGGGCCTTGGTGTGGAGGAGATTTAAGAACTGGATTAAAATAACCTATTCTTAATCTTGTTCTTGGTCAGATTTTTTGCTTAGGTGACTTAATCTCTGGCCTGGTATTCCTCACATGTAAGGGAAGGGTTGGACACAGCAGTGGTGACTGAGCTGTCTATGGATCTCTATTCAGGCTCAGTCACACTCAGAGGTGGGAAGGGCATCACCCCTTTAATGTCATTCTGCTTTGTGACATCTCATAAAGATCCACTGACATGACAGAGTCCAATCTCCTTAGCCTGATACTCGAGCCCCTTCAGCATCCATCCTTCTTCAGACTCTCTGATGCTTTCTCCACCACTACCTTAAACCCTAGAAAAACCAAGTACATTATCCCTCTAATGGGAACATATGTTTACCCTTGGCTACCTGAAACACTTCTATTCATTCTTGGACACTTAACTTGAACACTGCCTTCTTTGACATTCTCAAGTGTGCTGATGACTCTGGCCTCTGGAGGCCACTCTGCCTGGACCAGCCTCTGGTTTGCACTCACCCCACCATTCTGTACTTACTGGTGTATGTGGATGGCTTTTCTACTCAAATGTGAGCTCTTCTATTTCATTTATACATCTATTTTATTTTTCCATATTCTCAGAAGCAAGCAATAATTTAACAAATGTTTGGAGCATAAATGAAGGGAAAAAGAAAGAATGCTAAGTGGTAGCATTTTTTTTTTTGAGTATGTACTAAATGCTCTCCTCAGCTTTTTATTGAGCACTTACTAAGTGCCCAAACTAAGACATAAAAAAGTTCTTTATCTTGCCTGACATGGCTCCTAAATGGAAAAAACTATGATTCAAGTCCAGATCAGTCTGATTTCATCCCAAAAGTGTTTTTCACAATTACAACTTGATGCCCTTCTCCACTGCCCCTATAAATTACTGCAGAAGCCAAATTTTCTATACCTTTAGAATTTTTGGACCTGAGAGACCAGAGCCAATTAGAGTGCCAGCTCAATAGCTCAGATCCTGAGACTGAAGGATTCAAGGTTGCTTTGAGGATCAAATGGCTAGAGCTAAACAGGGGCAGAGGTCGTCTCTTCCCCCTCCCCCATATGTATATCCCCACTAACTGTGGCTCCCACTTGAGGTTGCCCTTAATGCTCATTGTAACTAGATTTTACCTGGATAAAAATGGCAGGTGGGGAGGGACTAGAAAGAGACATAATTTGCCACAGGTGCTGCCAATCCCTAAGGATGGTGTAAATAAGGTAATCTTATATAGGTACTAGTTATTACACATTAATTCATTTTTGCAAATAGAAAATGGTATTCTCTCACTGGTAGAATAAGAAAGGAAAATAAAATACACTACCCAGATACTCAGGATTCATAGAAGAGATTCCCAGGCACTCTGCAGACAGTGAGATACCCTCAACAGCATGTATTAAATCATAAATGGGGCTCGAGTTCTCCACCCCTGTGAGCTGCACCATTTCACATTCCTGATGAAAACTGCAAGGAAGCTACTAATTTTCACTTCAGAAAATGCTCACTGTGAAAATGTATTGGGAATTTAGCCAGAATGAATTTTTATGTTAATTTCTAGAATGGAGCTAGGGAAAGGGAAAAGAAAAAAACTAAAACTGTTTTAAGACCAAATAGTCACTGGAGTCATTTTCATTTTCTCACAGGAAAAAAAGTTCCCAGATGTCCCCAGTAGTATCATAAATTTATAAAAAAGATCTTGTTTTGTAGAAAGACCTATGGAGTGGGAGTTTGGGTCAGGAGACTGAGAGGAGAAGAAGGGGAGGAAAGACAAGGATTACACCTACAGCGCTGCTTGGATTTCCACAGTGGGTAAAGAATTGCTGCACTGAGGAATCACAGATTTAAATCCCCAGTGACTGTCTTAGTTGTTTTCTGTTGCTGTAACAGAATACCACAGACTAGGTAACTTATAAAGGAAAGAAATTTATTTCTGACAGTTCTGGAAGCTGAGAAGTCCAGGGTCCAGGGGCTGCATCTGGTGAGGGTCTTCTTGCTGGGTCATAACTTGGCAGAGGGTATCACCTAGAGAGAGGGCAAGAGCATGTCAGCTCAGGTCTCTCTTCCTCTTCTTATAAAGCCACCAGTTTCCTTATGGGAGGCCTACCCAGATGAATTTACCTAATCCTAATTACCTTCCAATGGCCACACCTCCAAATATTAGCAACATATGAATATGGGGATTGAGTCTCCAATACATGAAATTTGAGGGACACATTCAGACCACAAGGTCTAGGACATTCAGACCATGTGCTAGATCATGGGCCGTCAGTCTATGGCTTGACAACTAAATCTGGCCCATTGCCTGGTTTTGTACAGCCTGCAAGCTAAGAATGGTTACTATATTTGTAAATGCTTAGAAAAAATCAAAAGAATAATATTACATGATGCATGAAAATTACATGAAATCCACATTTCCATGTCCATGAATAAAGTTTTGTTGGAATGCAGCCACATCCATTTGTCTGTAATCATCTATGTCTGCTTTCACTCAACAATGGCAGAGTTGAGTAGTTGTAACAGTGACTTATAGCACATGAAAACTAAAATATTTACTATGTGTCCCTTTACAGAAAAAGTTTGCCAGCCTGCAGCCTAGGTCATCACCACAGAGGGGTCATTTACTTTCATAGACTTTGAGAACAAGTACATCTTTCACCCTGTATCCCCAGCACTGATCACAGTTCCTCTCACAGAGAGGGTGCTGAATAAATAAGCAAATAAAGAAATGAATGAATGAGTAGATGGGAGGAATAAGAATTTTTCTTTCTCCTGAAATACAAAGTTCAAATGACCAAGACTTTTTCCCTAGACATAACCCCAAAGGCACTTCTGAGATCTTCCAAGGCTGCCATCCCTATCATAGGCCCAGAGTGCCAGGGCCTTGAATCATGATGATTTATTGTGACCTAGGGCTACCTTCTTTTGTCAACACTATATAAAACTCCAGTGGGAGGTGGGTGGGTAATATAAGCGTTTCATCAGGACATGCTCAATTGTACACATGGTTAAGTTTATGAGAGAGCTTCCTAATACCTTATATCTCCTCCAATGGTAGCTTGGTTTGCTCAAAACTGTAGCATTGAAAAGCTGGAGAATGGAGAGCCAATGTACAAGGATTTAACTTTGAACCTTTGAAAAAAAAGAGTGTACTTCCCTAATATTTCTTTCCAGTGGCTATGGTCTGAATGTCCCCCAAAATTCATGTATTGGAACTTACTGACCAATGTGATAGTGTTAAGAGGTGGGGGTCATTAGGAGGTGATTAAGTCATGAGGGCAGATCCTCATGAATGCAGTTAGAACCATTACAAAAGGGCCCGAGAGAGTAGGTTCACTCTCTTCTGTCTCTTCCGGCATGTGAGGACTCAGTGTTTATCCCTTCCAGAGGACATAAAAACAAGGCTACATCTTGGAAGAAGAGAGATGCCAGACCTGTCAGTGCCTTAATTTTGAACTTCACAGCCTCCAAAACTGTAAGAAATAAATTTCTATTGTTTATCAATTAACCAGTCTGTAGTATTTTGTTATAGCAGCACAAACAGACTGAGTCACCAGCCTTCCCTAATAAGCTTAATTCCAGTGAGTCATTTTGTAAAGCAAAATGACAGTAGATATAGGAAAGGCTGAAAAGGCACATACAATGGAAAAAGTGACAAACTCAACCGAGATATCCCTAATTGAGAGTTCTAAGCAACCTGGATAGGCTTTATTTCCAGATCCTTCTGTCCCTATTTCTGAGTTGGATCAACTCTGCAAACAGACATTTGGAATGGGGGCAGTCAATGGATTTATTTACGGGCCATGGAAAAATCAATGGTATTTACTAGCATGTGGTGTCAAACATGAGCAGAATTCCTGTCACCCTTCAAATCTGAAGTGCGTTGCCTATAAAGACGTGCAGACAAAAACAACGAGTGCTAAATGTTATGAAAGAAGTTTGTATAAGGTGCAATAGGGAGTGTTCCCTGACTAATGTTCCTGCCCCATACCAAATCCTCACCATTCCCAGCCATGTACCCACTGGAGGTGAGACTAAACATCATTTGCCACTAATCACATTATTATTTCCTCTAGCCTCGAGACCCTGATTATTTCTTACCATCCTGTCCCAGGGATTCTATACTAGGAGAGTGAAGAGACTGGCAATGATGGAAGAGAAAAGAAGAGAGAAACAAAGAGGCCATTAGAGAGGCACAACTACCAAGAGATCTGCAAGGAGAATCAAGGACGTTTATTTTTATATTGATTTCAAATAATTATATTGCCAAAAAATAAATTTCTCACTCCCACCCCAAAATGTTTGTCTAGAGAAGTCAGGAAAGGACTCATAAAGGAGGTAGGGCTTAATATGAGCCTTGAAAAATGTGTGGGGATTGGCTGGAGAGGTGGGACTTCGCGGGGAAGAGGCAAGTCTTGCCCAAGCCAAGACTTCCCATCGCGGCCTCTCTAGCTGAGGGTGGACTCAGCCAGTGTCTGTAGAACCTATCCTGGCTCCTGTAGCCCAAACGTTAATGGAGGTTGTGATTTGGAACAGAAGAAAGGAGAGGAGAGAAAGGAGAAGTAGCAGATGATTTCACCAAGGAAACGGGATTCAAACAGGGCTCAGGTATGTCAAGCTCTGCTGTGGGCTCACCTCCCCTTCTTCTGCGTGCTGTCTGCAATCACTCACGCTGCATATTCACACACTGTGTTGTTTGTGTGCCTGTCTCATCTCCTCCAACCCCAGGGTAAGTTCTTTCCTTCAGTGCCATTCAAATCGCCATGAATTTAGGAATTATTTAGTAAGTATTTGTTGAATAAATGATAGAAGGAGAAAAATCCATATTATTCTTGATGCTTCAGTTGGAGGAGAGGACATGAAGTATGTAACATAATAAGAGTCATAAATAAATATTTCTCTGGCTCGGGCCCCACCCATGTATGGGTGAATCTGTCAGATGGTATGGAGCTCAGCATGTCTTTGATTGTCTACCATTAGCCAAAAATGCAATTCTCATCCACAGGCATTGAATTTAGGGAGAGGAACTGAGTAGAGCCATCATAATGGCCTGATGCAGTAAGAAGACTGTTTGCTTATTCAGCCAACGTTTCCAAAGCAGCTACAGATGGCTGACATTACTGATTGCCATTAGAAATAGATGGTTTACGTGGCATTCACAGAACTGAGGCTCCACTTGGCCTAAGATGAGGTGATATTCATTGACTGTTTGCTATGTACCAGGTGCTCATCTAATCCTCACAACCATGTGGTGGGTATTATTTTTATCCCTGTTTTACAGATGAGGAAGCTGAGGCTCATATACCAGCTAGTCAGTGGCACAGCTGAGATTCAAATCCCATTTTCTGTGATTCCAGAACTCACACTCTTAAACACCTTGCCATCTTCCTTCCCACCCCCGAGAGGTAACAAAGCATAACCACACAAGGGGAAGGCAATAACTACAAGGTCACTGATCTCTAAATGAAGGCTGTTCTCATTTGCACCAATTGTTCTCCTAATCCTCCCCACTCACAATGACTCGATAATGTGGGTGGTGAAAAAAATCTGAATTACAGGAGTTTCATTTATTACCACACATCTGTTTCCTGACAGAGTATACGGAATACTCCACGCCCTCTCACCCTTAAGAGCAACTATCTCTAAAAATTTTTGTAACTTCATTTGGTTTAAATGACATTGGACTTGGCTCTTCCAGGGAAGCAGAATAGCTCTGGTCTTTGAGCACTGTGGCATCATAAACTGCTGCCTGAATCATCTTGTTCTCTTCTTCTCTACAGCTGGAAGAAAGGGAGAAAAGAGGAGCCCTTGAACTAGATTGTACAGATAAGAACATTACGTTTCTTAAACTTAGGTTAGAATTAGATTCATGGCCTTGAGCAGAAGACTGAGATTGTTCACCTGGGAGGTAGATGATAATCAAACTCATATAACAAACCATCTGAACTAAAATATCTTTTTTTAATAGAAACGTAGCTTTATTACTTACATGTTCATATTGCAACTCAAACTTGATTAAGGAAGTGCTACCCGATAGGGACATTCAGAAATAGATATTGACTAGATAAAGATACTTTTGGTAATTACCATATTAGTTTCATGTAAATAAGCAGCCCTAAAGGAATTTATAGCGTTTTCTCATGGGACTTAAATATTCTCCCAGTAAGCACGCTTTCTTTATTTTTTCCCCCTTGTGGATTTTATTTTATTTTTTACTGACATTTCTTTAATAAAATATATACAGAGAAGATATATTTGTTACATAGAACCTCAACCATAATAAAGTAATTTTTCACTTCTTATATCCCAGTCACATGGTCTTACTTTACAGTTGCATCAACATGTCCCTAGGTTCAAGCCCTAGACTTCTTATTTATTTACTTTTTTTGCTTTTGTATTTTTTCCTTTTTATTTATTTATTTTTTATTGCAGCATATTATGGGGGTACAAATGTTAAGGTTACGTACATTGACCTTGTCCCCTTCCCCCCTCCAGTCAGAGCCTCAAGCCTGACCATCCCCCAGACGGTGCACATCGCACTCATTATGTATGTATATACCCATCCCCTCCTCCCCCCTCCCGTCTGCCCCACTCCCGATAAATGTTGTTCCTGTGTGTCCATTTAGCCCCAAGTGCCCATCAATACACGAGTGGATTAATAAAATGTGGTATATGTGTACCATGGAGAACTATTCAGCTATAAGAAGCAATGGTGATATAGCACCTCTTGTATTTTCCTGGATGGAGCTGAAACCCGTTCTACTAACTGAAGTATCCCAAGAACGGATGGACAGGCACCACATGTACTCACCAGCCAATTGGTATTAGTAAGCACGCTTTCACTCATAATTGCTTAGCCAACATTTTCTCCCTAAAGGCACCCAGGTTAAAAAAAAGTTTTGTCACTGCTGGAGTGGTCACAGATTCTCAATTAATGAGACTTTCTTGTTAAAATGAACGAAAAGAACTCAATGGAAGTTGTGGAATAAGCATCAAAGAAAATACAAAGGAAAAAACTCATTTCTGGAGTAGGAGATGGAGATAGTGAATTTCAACTGGTCACTTCCAGGAAATCCCAAAGCAGTGAGAATAAATTCATAAGCAGGCAGATTAAAGCAGCAAAATCATGCTACTGAAGTGCCACAAAGTCACTTGGAAAGAAAAATCTTGGGATTCCTTGGGTTGTGGACAGTTTTGTAGTTAACACCGACAGCTGACCTGAGGTCAGAATTGTGGGGTTTCTTCTTTCCTCGAAGCTCCTTTTTCAGTAAGTTTTTCTCTCACTTGAAGGCCACATCAGAATCTACCTTTTGGTTGAGGTTAGGAATCATGACTGCAGGGTTTATTCTCTGCACCTGTGCGAGGCTATCACCACAGGGACCTTTTATCCCTGAACTAAACGGTCAGACGGGACGTGGGAGAAATGCTCTGATGAGCTGAGGTTCCGCAGCACTGGAAACGGAAGCACAAAATTTCATGGCGCTCATCACTCTGATGTGTTCTGTGGTCACACACAGCAATCAAGGATATTTCCTAAGCTGTAAGCCAAAGAGGAAAAAGGAAAGTGGCTAATACTGACGTGTGCTATGGTGTGAACAAATATTTAGTAAGCAGGGAAAGGAAGTCAAGAGAAGGGAATACACAACTTTACTGACTTAAAGGCAAATAAATGCCAAAGAAAGAGGCAGTGTCTGAAAGGAAAGGTACCTGGTTTCAACTATCCATAATCACAAAAAGTAGAAAAGCTATAAATTCTCTCCGCTTTGCCTGGCATCATGCTTTTGCACTTGGACTTGAGTGGCTGCCCATGTGATATTGTAAATTCTGAGAATTTTCTTCTTTTATAAGAAGGACATGTCATAAAGAGCTGGTTTAAAAAGAGGTGAGATGTTCTTGCTCCCCTGTTTTGTCCATATATAAACCAGAGACTGGGTCTGAATCGGAATTCTGCCACTGTAAAGGCAGTAGCACTTTCGGTTGTAGGAGAGGCGTGCATGTCTCCCTCCCTTGATGGTAGGCATGGCCATGTGACTTGTTCTGGCCAATGAAATATGAGTGAGAAGTGATACATGTCACTTCTGGGTAGACTTTTTAAAGAGCTTATACAGTATTTTCCATCTTCTCTCCCTAGCCCCAGCAATGAGCAACATTCCAGATGGTGGTGTTCTCCTCAGTCTGTCCTCCACAATGTGGAGCCCCCACAAACCCATGAAGAACATGAAGGTGAGCAACCAACAAACCTTTGCCGGTTAAGGCCACTGAGATTTGAGGGCTCTTAGTTCACAGCAAAGCTGGCTTGTGGTGATTAATGCAGCCATTTATTAGCTATGTGACTTTAGGAGAGATATTTACCCTCCCCAAGCCTCCATTTTCTCATCAGAAAATGAGGAGGGCCTGGAATATAGTAAGTATTCAAAAAATGGTAGTTTTCTCATCCTCATGGTAATAACTACACTTTATTAGAAACCTAAACTGTACCAGTCACTATCTTCCCTGTACATACATCATCTCTCATCCTCAGACTAATCTTAAAAGGTAGGTAATATTGATCTTTTTTTCATAGATGATGAAACCGAGCCTCAGAGAGGTTTGGTAGGTTAACAAACAGCAACCAGCTTCTACATAGAAGAATCAGATCTTTCTGGTCCAGAGTTCTTGCTAGCCTATCATGCTTCCTCCGTTAAAAGAAAGCAGCTAATTTGCCACTAAATAAGTACAAACTTACTGATAACATAATCAAGGTTAATATTAAAGAAACAAACAAAAAGGAAATAAATTACTTACAGTTTTAAATCATCATTTTTTTCAACACACATAGCATCTTTCTCACTAAATGGTTTGGTTTTAATGATTCCAGCTGAAGCCATATCCGACCATTCTCAACCTGGGGTTGCCAACTCCTAAAGATTTATTAAGGTAATAATATAGGCTTGCAAGCTATTTCAAAATTTTCACAAGTCTAGAAGAAATAATTCTAAATTAAAATAAGTTTTCTTTTTTTCCCCCTTTTTTATCAGAATTTTTAATGGATCATCTCATTGTGGTACACTTGGCTTTCTCCTAGGAAAACATTATTTGTTATCATTTCTGAATAAAAATATAGTTTTTTTAAAACACCAGGTTCATGATGGTTGAAAGAAAATTATACAAGGGGCAGTTGGTTATAAAAAGATTGTTAAACACTACTATATCCCAGATCTCAAATTTTGGCCAGGACAAGCCTAAATTCGCCTTTGTCTTTCTCTTTGCAACTTAGCTCTTAATCACCCAGGTTGCCCCTGCAGTCCAGGGAGGTCCTGGAAAGCAAGGAATGGATGACAGCCAAGGGAGGCTGACTCAAGATGCAGTGTTAATAGAGGGACCTGCAGGGGGCTGGACTCAAAGGAACTAGCAAGAAACCATGCCCCTCTGTCATTCTGTAGAAGGAAGAGCCACTGGAGAAAATGAAAGTGACAGAATCACAGTCACCTTGTCATTTGGGGGGTACATAGACAGAACACCTAGAATTGGGGGTAGGATATCTCTGAGAGAAATTGGCGAGAAACTTCGTAGGAAATGTGGGTCAAAATGAATGAGACGGTCAAAATGGAATTTCGCGGCCATCCCTCCCTCTACCTCCGCCTGTTGGAAGTCCGCTATTTATTTTCAGACTAACTAAATTAAAGGCTCTTCAGTCGTCACTAGAACAAGGACAGCGGTTACGTGTGTTTCAAAGACATTCTTTGTCCAGATTTCTGGAGGATAGCTATAGGCCTTGTCATCAAAGCAAATAAACTCTCTTACAGTCCAGTTGCTGGGGTAGTAGTGATGACAATAAAAAAAAAATACTGACTACATGCTGAGTGCCAGGCTCTGTGCTAAATGCTTTAAATGTCATGTTTCATCTTATACTCAAACACTATTATTTTCCCCTTTTTACAGAGAGCGGTTCTGAGACACAGGGAATTGAAGTAATTTGCCTGAAGTCACAGGCTTGTAAGTGGTGACTCCGCCTCAGCAATGGCTCTCAGCCCCTGTGTTACACTGTCCCCTGCAGGGTGGTTCAGGATGAGCAAAAGCATGAATTGTGTCATCAAAGAACACAGAACAGAGCCAGTATTTGTGGAGTGCTTCCACTGTGCTAACCACCCACACACATCATCTCATTTAATTCTCACAGTTCCTGGGGAAAGGTATTATTATTCTCATGGTACATATGAGAAAATTGAGCCTCAAAGAGACTGATAGTTGGCCAACTAAGTAGAAAACAGGAGATGCAAACCAAGGCATTGTAAATACACATTTAGTGATGCTGTTTCCGTAGAAAATTGCTTTTGATTTAGTCTCAAAAAATTATTTGCCCATATAAAGTATCAACATACCTGACCAAATTTCAGTTCACATGGAAATACATGGATGTTTTAGTTGCTTGGAAACTCAATACAAAGCAATTTTGAGTTATGGCAACTAAAAACATCAATATGATAGTGCTTTATGCTCTCATGTGCAAGTTCCTTTGTGCCTTGCATCTGAACTGATCACATCTGGAATACTGTGCTTATGACAGTTATATCTCAAGGTACATACACCTTCTCCAAATTGGGAGACAAGACCCATGTTCTGAGCTGTGTTCCGAAAACCCTCCTCATTTGGTTTAAGGTGGGGCTGGGGCATTCCCTCTCATGCATGGCAGGTGAATGTGGGGACAGGGAGAAATCAATCCATTTATAGCTCTCTGCAATGAAATCCACACTACCAGTGTCTTCCTCCTTGCAATGAACTCCTTGCCTTCTTTCATATACCCTGGCAGTGGGTAATGGGCAAGTCCCCGCTAGTTCATATCCTGCCTATGTGTCTGGCATTTCTCTCTGGGACGTGTCAGGGACTGTCATGGAGGGGCATGCAGGCTGGGCACTGCATGCACAACTTCAGAGTGTACTGTTCACATGGACCACGATGAGAATGGTGCCTGCCATGGCTGTGCAAGTCAGCAGCCTAATTGGCACATATTATTTTATTCTCTGCCTATAGGACCTCTACCGAAATTAAATAGAAGAAGCTTGCTTAACTTCTAGATATGACATTCAACACTCTAAAAATAAAAGAGCTGCCTTTTAAAATGCAATACAAAGTATAAGTTTATTAAAATGTTGAGCACTCTGGAAACCATTTCATAGGAAAATCCATCAAAATAACCAGTGATGTGAAAACTCAACATAATCAGACTATGGAAAGTATCCTTGTTATCAAATATTTGAAAAAAACTTATGTAGAGGAGGGAAGAGACTGAGAAGCTCCATGGGAGATAATGAGAAGTTATGAGATGGTTTTTTCGCTCAGCAAAAGAAAGTACTTTTAGAATCAAACAACAATTAGAAAACTTATCTCAACAACCCTATGAGAAAGAGCCCACACTTTAAACCCATTTTATAGAGGACATGTCCAAAAATGGGATGGATAATATTTGTGGCAGAGAAACTCTTTATCCTTAGAAGTGATCAGGAAAGGGAATCAAATATTTGTAGGAGATCCTTTTACAGAGTTATATTGAACTATATGGATTATACAGCTTCTTCTAGGAAACCAACTCTGTGTTTATATGATGGCATTAAAATTGTGACAATCCCCTATTAACCTGCACGAGTCCTGGAAGAAGAAACTTCCGTCACCTCCCTCCTGGAAGAATGTTGAGGCCTTATGTAATGTGCTCTAGCACATTCCAACCCTTGCATGTGCATGTTTCAGAGTTTCCATCAGGTCTTACACAGCTAAGCAAACAGCCACAAAAAGTCTGTTTCATTAAAGGATTGGCTTTATATTTTACTCCTGGAAGACCTAAGAATCACAATCTGAAACGGGAGTGGCAGTAGAAATAAAGAATCTGATTCTGCTCTGTATATTGATGAGTTCTGCCACGTCCACTGTGAAAGAGATGTCTGATCTAGAATGTTTTTCTTCCTCCTTATGCCCTTAAACCAGGAGTCAAAAACCCACGGGAGGAAGAAAAACATAAGATAGTGGGGAGTAGCAGTCCCATAGTGTGGCGTGAATAAAAGTTAGCTGTTCCTGGGCTCAGCCATTTGTTGCCTTCTAGGGTTGTTTCCAAAGAAGCTGAAAAGCCAGATGGTTTGGGTGAAATTTTCTAACTTTCAGAACACTATGTAGGCCAAACAAAAAATATCTGTGGTCAGAATTCTGCCCACTGCCTTACAGCTTATGACTACAAAGCAGGACTCTGTTGTCTCTGGAGAAGAAGGCTTTCCCTTCAGGGAAGAGCAGGTGGGGAGCCCAGGCACACATTTATTTCTCCACGTGAGCCAGCAGGTATCTGTCAGGCACCTAAAGAGAAAGAAGAGTAGGAACAACTCCACTTGTGGGAAGACCTAAAGAAGGCTCAATGAGGGCGACTCCCCCATACGAGATTGCTCTCTGCAGGGTCTGGAGGGCCATTCTGCATTGTCCTGCTGGAGCTCCTGGCTGTTCCTTTCTGGAATGAATAACTCAAACTTGGGAAGGCCACTGAGTCCTCTCTCTGGCAACACCAGACCCTCTAAGTAGGGAGTAGACTATTTTAAAATGGTAAATGAAAACTTGCAAGGCCATGTTTGAAGAGAAAGCCATTCTGATGAAGGAGCAAGGACCTAAGGAAGCATAGCAAAGTTCAAAAGCGGCGATGGCAGCCAGAAGACAATCATGAAAGCTTTAATCCCTTGGATATTTTTTTTCTCAGACTGGGGAAAAAAATCATATTTACTATATCATTTCAAGTGTCTTTTCCTAACACGACAACTCTTCGATACATAGCATATTTGACATCAGCCCTGCTTTTAGATGCAACCTTTAACAACGGCTTATCCACATGGATTTTAATTTTAATACAAGTTTGACTACACAACTGAGCATTAGAAACACCAAAAAAGTGACAGGCGCAGGATAATCCTGTTTCACCGTGTGGGGAATGTGTTTAAAAAGAACAAACAGAGAAAGGATAGAGTTCGAGATAGGTTTCAATTTTGTAGGTGATGGATGTAATATCTGTATTTTTTCTTCCTCCCTGTTATAGTGTGTTTCCTGAGATTATAGACAAGTCACAGAGAGACAGTCTTTATGATTTTCTAGAGTGAGAAGAAGTGTGATGAGCAACATCAGGCTGTATTCATTGTTTTTTTATGTATTTAGCAAGCACTGGACGCACTCAGCTGTTCAGAGAAATCCATCAACATGGAGAGACAGCTACACAACGGTACGGCTGGCCAAGTCAGGACAGATGGCATCCAGCCTGAACCGCCGCCACACACAAATGGGTATCAAACAAGGTCATCAATAGCCCCTAGCCATCCAGCATCTCCTTTGCAGGGATGGTCAGTGATGCAAGAAGAATTGTGAACACCTGGGTGGGAACGTGCTCTGTTCTTCCCCAGAGCTCTGTGGACTCAGAAGATCACTGGCCTCCACTAATGTCTTTGGGGCAGACCAGCCCCGAGTGACTGAGTGCTAATGACTATGAACTGGAGGTTCATACATCTGAGAATAAATATCCAGGTGTCAATCATTTCCCAAATTTGGCACTACTGCAGAGGCTGACAATTAGCCTGAGTAAAACTAAGGTGATGTTTTTAGTTGCCCCAGGCAAATCAGGCAAGCAACCAAAAATTACCATCAATGGCATGGAGTTAAAAGCCATATCCAATTCCTGCTGCCTATGTAGTCTGCTATCTAATGACAGGTCCTCTGCTTTGCTTTTCTGTGGTTCTTTGAGCAACCACCAGTAGTGGAGCTCATTACTGGAACAAGGAGTAACAATCCATATTAATAAATCCAGCTTATTTGGGGAAAATTGACAGGATTTGTGGCGATAAGGCATCTGATTACAGATAATGACCAAAGTGCAAGGCAGCTTGGCTGTCCAGTGTCCTTTGTGGATGTGAAATGTAGTTCATTACCATCACCTCCTGGAATAACATTAATTCCACTAGGTTCAAGACATCAAATGGCAGCAGTAGTAACCTTGTCAAGGAATAGAGCTACTAATCAGCAATTGACATAATATTTGACCTGCCTTTTTAGTAACTGGAAATAGTTTCAGTTCAACAGCCATGGAAATAACGAAGTTTTGCAGAAATGCACAAGAAAATCCATGGAAGTTATAATCCACTGCAAAGATTGCTACTAATAATATCTTAACAATGTTGGTGTGATACTGATCCAAACCTCTGGAAATTTTTTAGGATGAAAAGTTTAATTTCCTGCACTATTTGGTATCTTTTAGCCACAAATATCTCAAGTATAATTTATATAAAAAACAAAGATGAATAAAAGAAGAGAATGTTAGGATAGAATTGAGGACACGCACTTTCTGAAACAAAATCTTAGTGCTTCCTTTCTCTCTTTCACTATTTTTTTGGGGGGGCTTACTTTTTTTCACCCAGCCCATATGAAGTTCATTAGAATAACATTCTTGACTCCAATGCACCCAAAAATATATACATACAAGACAATATATTTTCCTGTCCAAGTCTGATTATTTCTGTTGTGGAAATCACAAACCACTAAATAAATTATAATTTTGTACATATATTGAAACCAATAACCTTAAAAATATAGATTGCTAGTATTGCCAGGTATAGGACTTAATTTTAATTTGTTCAGTAAGCATTTATTGAGAGCCCACTGGGGTAAGGATATTCCTGCTATCTCAAAGTGTCATCTTCCAAAACTAGTTTTGCTCTGCAATGGAAGAAACCTTTGAACTTAAAAAAAAAAGTCTCATCTATCCACATGAAAAGGTCTAACAGGTATATGTGATCTTGATCTGATGAGAAATTCTTTTACATCTTCAAAAGAAAGCTTCCACCAGGAATTTGTTGGCAAATATATCCAGAGCTGCCTTAGAAGCACTAATTCTAACTCACCCCTACCACAAGGCATCTGTAAGCTGAAAATTACCAGTTCTGATAAAGCTCACCTCTCATGGAGATCCTTCAGTGTTTAGGGCCGGGCAATAATATCTATCATTTTTATACTTCTGAGATATTTGTTAGGATGTGGTGACAGAGCCAAGGAAAAAAAGGGACAGGAGGAGGAGAGAGCTTTGGCTGCAGTTCATTGAGTAGGAGACCCTGGAGAGAATCTCGCCCACTGGAAGACAATTGTACCTGAATTTATGTAAAGTACTTGGCAATGCACTTGCCACAGGATAGATGCTCAATAAACGTCACCTTCACTCTTCTCCTCGAATACTGCTTTATGCTAATAAAGCATTTTAAAAAGCATGATGCATGTTTACATGCACTGTCTTATTTGATCCTCACGACATCTTTTGGAGATGGGCTTTATTTTATGTTTGAAAATATGGGTGATCTGAGAAGTTAGATCAATATAGCCCTAGGTCACACAACTAGTACCTTTTAGAATCCCTAACTGGGATCTTCTCATTCCAAAACTTTCTTTCTCCTTTACTACCCTGAGCTGCAAGTATTCAGTGAAGTGTACCTGATCACTACCTTCCTTATTTAAAGAATTATCTTCACTATTTATCTCACTCCTTCAGAGATTAGCCATGTCCTATTGTTTCCTTTTCCATTTGTTTCTTCGTTTTCCCTGATTCTCAGATTGTAAAAGTGTTACATGTCTAAGATTCACAGGTCCATGATTAAATGTTCTTTATGCGGGCTTTGAGCTCCCCAAAGTTAAAGAAATCCTACAAACAAGGCACATTTCATTCTGGGCCTTGAACTGGATTTCCTTTGAGTGCTCTTGCTCAAATACCAAACACAATTTGTGTTTTGCTTGTGAAATGGAAAGAAGCAGTGGTGTGGCCATAGCTATTATTGCGCCATTACCATTCTGAGGTGTTGATTTTGTGCTTCGTATTTTTCCTGTGTTCTTAACTTGATGCCCTATCTTGAATTTTTATTTCACTCTAATCGTTTTTTAAATTTGAAGTCTTCTTTTTACTTTGGCAATTTCAATTGGAACACTACGTTTGAAAAAAAAATGTTCACAGAAAAACTGAAGGTTAAATCAGCTTTATTCTGTAAACAGTGCCTAAATTATCATCTCCTTCCCATAACAGCCCAATTAATATGTTACAGCTAAGCTGAAAAGCCAAAACTGTGCTAAAAACATAGCGCTAGTGCGACACCTTCTGGTAAGAAACAGACTGCATTTTGTCAACAATAGCAAAAACAAATTGAAACAATGGATCTCTTGGATAGATTTTATTCCCACAAACCTATCATTTGTAAAGACCTGGTATGTCTCAGACTCTGTGACAGGCACGGGAACTACTGATAAGGGAAGGTATGATCCTCATGTTCAAGAATCTCACAGATTTCGGGGGAAGAAATATCTCTACACGCCTATAGAGAGCTCATTTTTTATAATCAAGGTTGTCATGTTGGGTTGGGTACACGTAAGGTACTACCGGACCCAAAGAGATGACTTCCTGTCACTGATCAGGGACGGCCTCACAGAGGAGGTGATGCTGAAGTCTTGAAGGCCGAGTGGGTTTGTGAAGCAACAAGGCAGGACGTGGGGTGTGCCAAGGGGAAGGTGCCACACATTGGAAGCAAAAGGACCAGAGCGTGCTTAAGACTGAGAGGCTCAGAGTGTATGTTTACTCACCAGATGCTATTTCAGGTTCTAGATTCCAGGTTCCAGGGACCCATTGGAAGATGTAAACATGAATGACATTCATATGATCAGATTTTCAAAAAATCACTCTGACCTCAATGTGAAGGAAAAGAGGGAGACTAGGTGAGGTCAGGAAGGTAAATAGGAAGCAGCTGAGAAAGCTCTAGACAGGTGAGCACCTGAACTAGGGCACACACTGTGGAGAGGTGCCAAGTAGCAATTTCTTAGGGAAAGAGCATCAGCCATTAAGAGCATGTTTGGAAGTGGACTCTGAGAAAGAAGGATTTTGAAAAGACTCTTTATGTTTATATAGTTACAAATAAAAGGAGCATTCATTTTCCTTAAACAAAGAAAGTCTAGGCTTTTAACCTAGACATCCTTCTGTTCTTTGTATGTGGTCTTAGAAAAGAGTTAAAATATTTCATACTAAAGCATAATTTTTCCACAAATTCAAGCACACAATTTTATAAACTAAATTTGGAGACTCAAAAAATATCGATTTCACCTGAAAACAACACTTAACGAGTGCAATTTCGAAACAAGGGCCCAGAGATACCAATTTGTATCAACAGTATTTAAGTACCTTGATAAAAAACACACCAAGGTGCTTGAGAAATTTGGATCACCATATATGTATTTTTAAATGAAAGCTTAAAACATTTAATTAAACAGCTATAATTTATAAGTTGAGAAATTAAATATAACGAAAAAGAGGCCATGATTCTCCTTGCTGTCAAAATAACTCTAAGTAATACATTTTGCCAACTGAGTATCAGACAGGGGCATGCACTTATATTCATTTATTCAACAAATATTTACTGAGTGCATGCACCAGCTACCATAAAAGATAAAAATATTAATATAAATTCCTCAGCTTCCAGAAAGATAGTCCCATTTATTAAAGTACATAAATATATATGTTACATATATGTACATAATATATACATATATCTATGTATATGTGTGTGTATCTACATATATAATATATACCACATCCATTTTAACAATAGTATCCACTCATGAAGTATGAGAAAGTATTCTAGAAATAAACTACTAAAAATCTCTGAGAACAGATTATTTAATTTAGATCATTTTTGTATATAAAATCATAAACTTGTAGCTTTAAAGCATACCTTATAGCTTTAACCAACTATATCATTCTACCTAACAATATAATATCACTTCTTTAATCAAGTACATTAAAATATAACTTACAGGAACTTACAAAAAGAAGAAAAAGAAATTAGGTCACTTAATAACCCCCACATATAAATATTTTATATATATATTTCTTTGGGTACTATATACAAAGATATGCATTTTTTAAATTGCTTGACTGAATACATTATATAGTTTCTCAAAAATAATCATTATAGACAATGTTATTTTCAAAAACAAAGTATGTATTGACTCTCTTAAAAAGAAACAAAGGAATAAAAATTCAGACATAAAGGAACTTAATGCTGCTAGCTAATGTGGTTAAAACCATCACCTGGGAACACATATCTTACAATAACTGAACAAGAAAGTTGAATTATTTTTACTTATAAAAATATTTAATCAAAAATTATCTTTATTATGAAGTCCATTTTTTAATTTTTTTTCAGTCTCATTTGTGTATGCTGAAGTCTGTTTTTTAATCCTCTGATTAACATCCACAACATGCATTTTAGAGCCCAATTTAAATGCCATCAGGTAGCATTTATTTATATTTTGAAATTTTACATCAACCTGAATGAATTTCAAGAATTGAAACTATAAAACAATATAAAATAAATTTTCATATAAGAACCAGCTTTGGCTACATAATCTTGATTTCTTCATCAAAATGATTACCACATCCTGATCTACAAAATAATGAGCTTTTATGATGGTCATATAAATGAGCAATATTGCCAAATGTGCAAGGTGTTTTGGTCCCATACCAAGCCTGTAAGGAGAAATTGTCCGTAACTGGCCCTCCTATGAGCTTTGACATGCAGCCAAGTGGATTAAAATACAAGGTAATAATTTCTCTTATGATGTTAAAAAATGAAAGAGAACTATCTTAAATGTATTTAAATCTTTCAATATAGGTAACCATCATTGGAAAGATGGGTTACTCAGTGTTTGTATGTACCAGCTAACATAAAAGATAAAACTATTAATGTAAATCCTTTATCTTCCAGGAACAGATAGTGCCGTTTATTAAAGTATGTAAGTATACATATCACATATGTGTACATAATGTATACATATACCTATGTATATGTGTGTGTATCTACATATATAATATGTAGATATTCCCATCATTGGGAAGGTTGAAAATTAAGCTTTGATTCATATGGCCATACAAATTTCACTATTGGTTTTACAGAAGTATTTAGTCAGTTTGAATAAGATCACACAGATATATTTCTTCAAAAGTTACAGATGCAATACATTTTATTATAAAATGCATAAACTGTGAATGAAAAAAATGAATGACCTCTGCTCAATGAGTGAGTTGGGCTAGATTAAAACATTTCTTCTAAACACAAGATTATACCAAAATACCATCATTTCTCACTGAGTTATTGCAGTGGCCTCCTGAATGGTCTTCCATTGTCTGCTTTCTACACAGCAGCCAGAAGGGTCTTGTTAAAACCCAACTCAGATCATGTGTTTCCTCATTACCCTCCTGTGGCGGCCAATGGCAGAGTGAACTGCCAGTGATTGGGTGTCAGCATCTACTGGAGCCTCCTAGTCTGCCTCCCCTGTATAGCAAACATCGGAAAGCCAAGTTTTATGATGAAATTAACTTTTCCCAATTTCAGACACCCAACCAAGATTTAAAAGACAGAAATAAAGGGGGCCATCTTCCTGCTTTTGCACGATGCTTGGCACATAGGAAGCAATTTGGCCCTTGCTGCTGGTGAGAAGATAGGTGGAGACTTGGGTTTTCCTGAATCAGTGCTCCGATGTCCAGTCACTAACTCTGTGAATGCTGAGAAGTGGGTGTGGTGTTGCTGGTGGCTTCTAGTCCCTGAATTTCAGCTAAGGCGTCTCCTAACTTCCCACCTTCAAGCTACTTAAAAGGCTTGTTCTAGGAGTGCCTCTTGGAGACCTAGCCTAGATCCTTCCAGTGATGTTCAAGCACCCACTCCCTGTATAAACCACTTTCTGCTTGAAAGAGCAGAATCTTTTTATTTCTGTACACAAACCCTAATGGATATACTTTCCATTCTGACTAAAATCTTAGATATTTTTGCTGATGCACAAGGCTCTTTGCTGAGTTCTGCTATGCCCTGTCGTTCTCACTCCACCCCAGTGACACCAGCTCCCTGCTCTTCCTGAAACACACCAAGCAAGTTCCTTCCCTGGGGCTTTTGCACTTGCTCTTCCCTCTGCCTGGAAAGCTCTGCATCCAGATATCCATCCACAGGACTGACCCTCATCTCCTTGAGTCTCCTGCTCAAATATTAACTTCGTGGGGAGACTTCACTAACTATGCTACATAGAAGAGCAACTGCTCCCAACACTCTCTTGTCCCTCATTTTTGTGTTTCTGTATAGCTCTTATCATCACTGGACATTGTACTTACCTGCTATTTGCTTATCATCAGTCTCTTGCCACTGAAATGCAAAGCCCATGAAACCAGAGACTTCATCACTGAAGTAGAAGGTTCTGCTTGCAGAACAATGCCTGACTTAGAGGTGTTCAATAAATATTTGTTAGATTAGTAACATTTATATGAAGTATTTATGAAAGGTTTTAGTCAGATTGGAAAGCTAGAGGTTTTCACAAAAGACTACAGACCCATCCCTGAATAAAGGAACAGAGCAGTGGGAGTTAGACAAACCAATAGAAAATTGTAATCCATTCATTCATTCAACCTTATTTATTGAACACTTAATAGAAAGGGCTAAATTTTGCAAAAGTTTTCTATGTGTCAAGCATTGTGCAAAAGCACAATGTTTACCTAATATCTTTCATAACAATAAAATAAGTAACTATTATCCATAATTTATAACCAAGAAATCTGAGGCTTTCCAAGGCCCAAGGTTACCATACTAGTGAAAGATAAAGACTAAACATACCCTAGGTCTGTCTGACCCTATATTGTTATGGTACTTAAAGGAACATAGAGAAAAGCCATGTAACCATTAGTGAGGTCACAAAAGCCTCCCTAGTAGAAGTAACACCCAAACCTTCAAAAGTAATATGATGGAATTAGGCAAAGAATGGAGGGTAAGCCATGCTGGCCTGAACCAATAGCATGTGTCAATTATTGTGATATTATAATTTCCATAAATAGAGAAACAGGTCTTTTATGCCTTTGTATTTATTAATAAAGTAGATTAAATTGGCTCTCTGAATTAGTCATTAAAATATAACAAAAAATACAAATGCATGCACACATTACAAACAATGACAAAATCAGTTAATATATGATATAACTCAATTATGTAATGCAAATAATCAGCATGAAAGAATTACACATAAACACAAGATTGAGGAAGATCTAGTATTCTACATTTTAACAAAAGAGATATGATTGCCTATAAACAACATTTTCCATTTATAGTATATAATTAAATAACTTATGTGGCAATTAAATTACATGCCAATTAAATAGAATTGCAAGCTTTAATATAACAAGTTAAAACAAGTGGAAGTTATTACTGAAGCACACCAATTGCTTTTTTTCTACTAAGTTGAATCGGGATTTTAAAAATTAATACTGACCTACATTATGCACTTTCAGTATTTAGAATGTAAGTTTAAGAATTAGATTGTCAAAAGTTTTAAAGGTAAGAATCGAATAAGGTTAGGAAAGGTAGATAACTTGTTTTACCCAAACAGAATAATAAAGGAAAATAAATTTTAATGGATTGGTTTTACTTTCTTTTTGAAAAATTTCATTTTTTTTCCTTAGCCATCAAAAGTGAGAGTTTTTTTGAAGCAAGATAGCACATACCGAAAGCTGAGCTTTGGTAGCACATAAAGCCAACTTTTTCATACTTGATCCAAATGTCCAATTTCTACTTTACAGTTAATGTATAAACATGTATACCTATCTCGTGTGTTCTTTTGTGATGCAATTTAAATCCAATTAAATATACATACATATTAATACATCAGATGTATAGATACACACACGTTAAAGTTGAGAGAGAAAATTTTAGAGGTAGAGAAACCTAACCCATCATTTCAATCTTCCACTCATCAAACTTTTGAGGGCCTGCCCTCTATTAACACATGGTAGGTCTTATCCCTCACCTCAAGTTGCTTAAGTTCTTACTGCAAAAGAGTTAAACTAAAAGATGAAAATATTCGCTCCTCCTGATTATCATCCTAAATTCCATCTTCTTTCCCACTGTGTGTTTCATGGCAATGTGCTTCTGCTCATGCTGTGAGTGACATCCGAGGCATAGCTGCTCCCATGTTCTACTCACCTTCCAAGAGGAAAGTTGCCATCTCACATTCTAAACACTGCACACAAAGATATACACAGACCATCTTATAACTAATCAAATCAAAATTAATCAGATGATTAATTTTCAGATTTACTGGAGGAAGGGTAATAAATTGGGAACAAATGGCATGAAAAGAAGTGGAGGCAGGGGAATGCTGAGTTTGAAGGGCAAGCTGGAGGAGCAGATGAGCAGCGCATGCTCCCACTGGATGGACTAGAGCTTGGGTGTATGAAGTGGTGAAAAATCTGAAAGTCGGAAGTAGATTGTGGATTTCAGCCAGGGTTAGACGTCAGTGAGTGGCTTTTGTAGAAGGATGGTGATTCAAGATAGTTGAGGGTATTCTAGTGACCAATCTAGTCTTGGTGGGATGTGAGGACTGGTTAAGGAACCCATGTGTTGCTGATTTTCTAGTTTGGACTGAGAGGCAATGAGTGATAGAAGGATTGAATGAGGTCAAAGAGCAGGTATAAGTAAAATGCGGGAAAATGCTTGCTATGGTCTGAATGTTTGTGTACCCCCTAAATTCCTAAAAACAAGCACCTAGTGCCAAGGTAATGCTACTAGGCATTTCGGAGGTGATTAGGTCATGAGCGCCTGGAGAGCTAGCTCTCCCCTTCTACTATGTGAGGACACGGCAAGAAAGTGCCATCTATGAACCAGAAAGTATGTCCTCGACAGACACTGAATCTGACGGCACCTTTATCTTGGAATCCTCAGCCTCCAGAACTGTAAGAAATGAATTTCTATTGTTTATGAGCCACCCAGTCTAAGGTATTTTGTTATAACAGCCTAAATGGCCTAAGACAATGATTTTAAAGTACCTCTGTTCTGAAAGCTGATTTCCTCCCTCTCTAATCACTCTAGAAAAGTATGCAACCCGAATTTTCCTAGTCCTCACTAGCTGGGGGTTAGGCGGTGGGGCAAATGAGATAACAGCAATAGTAATAATAGAAGTTCTATTATTTCAGTGATCTTGGTGTCTGGTTTAGGGCATATAGTTCCCTTAAAAATCCTCCCCAGGTATTTCTGGGGGTCCCAGGGTTATCTAGACCAAGTCTACTTTCCCTGGTCTCGTGGCTGCTAAGTCTTGCTCCTCTGCTTCTCCAACAACCTATGTGCTGCTGTGTTTCTATTGTCTGGACTGAGGACTCAGGAGAGGGATGAATTGAGAATGACTACTGGGCTTGGCTAACTCGGTACACGTTGTTTTCGTGCACTGAGATAGGAAATACAGGAAGAGGAACAGGTTTATTATTGGGGAGAATTTGATTTGGGACATATTGATTTTGTGTACCCTCTGAGTGGTGATCAGCTGTCCGTCCAGTATATGAACCTTAGGACACAGAACAGGCTGGAGATGAAGGTGTGAGGGTTGTCAATACCCAGATGATACTGAAGGCTGGGTTCAGATGCCAATCAGGGAAAATGCAGAGAGAAAAAAATTCAGAAAGCAAATCACACCAATATTTAAGAGGTGAATAGAAAAAGAGATGTTTGCAAATGAAACTGAGAAGGGTCCAGGAGTACCAGGAGAATGATGTTCTGGAAGTCAGGGTGGGAAAGAAATGAGATGTTTGTATTTTTACAAAGAGGATGAAGATACAAGATTCAGGATAAATGATACAGCAGAGTTCATGAAGAGGCCAGAGCAATGAGACTCAGAGAAATTGTGCTTAGTAAGAAGAGCCATCGCTCCCAATGAAGCAGGAGACTAGGACAAAAGGATGCAAATAAATGTGTAAGTGTGAACAGGGTTATTATTTTCTTCATGGTAAAAAAAAACAAACAAACAAATAAATTGCCTACCATTGGGTAGAACAAAACCCTGGAAAATAGTGTTCCTCATTTGGGTAACCAGCAGGCTGACAATAAAGAGGCAAAGAATTCCAGCAACTTAAGAGTTTTCGTTTATGTGGAAATGTAGTTTGATAGACATAAAAAGGAACATAATCTGAGAAGCACTCAGAAGCTATAGTGATAGGCCTATAAACAAGCCTAAGTGAAACCAGCTAATAAACTCAAAAGCTACTCTAGGATGAAAGAAACAGCAAGACATG
This sequence comes from Lepilemur ruficaudatus, assembly GCA_963574885.1. NCBI lineage: Eukaryota > Metazoa > Chordata > Mammalia > Primates > Lepilemuridae > Lepilemur > Lepilemur ruficaudatus. Next base: position 24,798 of record CAUYRT010037400.1, read on the forward strand.
TAAAAACTCAAATTACGTGGATAAACTGACACAGAATTACAGTATTAATTCCTAAGCAAAATAATATTTCACCAAATAATACATGGGCACTATTTTGTTAAAAACGCATTTGTCACACCTACTAAAAGTGCTTTAATTAGAGGTGATGCTTGCAATTGGATTGCAAGTGTGATGCTACCATCAAAACAAACATCCCAAACCAATTGCTAAACCCAAGTTCATCTTCGGTTTTGTATTAACCATGAGTTAAGTCTGATAATTCATTTCCAGAAACATAAACACAAAGTTTTTTCCTCAAGACTGGAGAGATCTCATCACCTGAAGGACACTTTCTCTTTTAAAATAAAATGGAATATTTTCAAAGGACAATTTATTATTTTGAAAACAAGAGTAAAAATAAATATGACCTACTTTGTGCAAATTTAACACAGATACAATATAATTTTTTAAAGAGCGTGTTTTAAGGAGAAACAATAAATTATCAGCACAGGTAAGAAGTACAGTTGACCTTCAGACAACGTGGGTTTGCACTATGTGGGTCCACTTATACATGTGGATTTTTTTCAACCAAAGGCAGATCAAAAATACAGTATTTGCAGGATGTGATATGTGCATATACAGAGGGCTGACTTACAGTATACTCAGGCTGTGTGACTTGAGTTTGTGTAGATTTTAGTACACTTGGAGGCTTCTGGATTCAATCCTCTGCATATACCAAGGGATAACTATAATTATTAACGCACAAACATAAAATTACAGAGAACTTGAGATAAGATAAACATATATATTTAGAGATTTAAAGTCATTTTTGATATTAAGTTCTTTAGATTCTGTTAATATTTATTTAAAAGCATATTCCTCTTAAATAGAATTTAGCTATTGACTTGTCAGAAGTAAATTTTTATTAAAAAATATTTGAAAATGTTTGAAAAGCAAAAGTGTTAGGGAAAAATATTTGTAATCCCAGCACTAAGACAAAACATTTTGGCAACTATCCACTAGGCATATCTTAAAATGTATAGTAAACACAATTATATAGAAGTAGAATTATACACATCCTATATCTGCTTTTTAAACTTAATATTCTTAATACTTACTATTCCTTGAATATTTTCCCAAGTCAGGAACTATGGATCTACTTCATCAGTATAATAGCTACATTGTATTGCACTGTATGGATGTATTGGCATTTTAATCACTCAATTGATGGAAATTTAGGTTGTTTTCAATATTTTACTATGATAAGCAATGCCACAATGACAACAATTTTGGCACATGTGTTTACAGACATGTCTATCTCTTTAGGATAAATTTCTGTAGTGGATGTAATGGGTCAAAGGAAATTCACATTTTTAAGTTTAAAGACATTACCGAACTGCCAGCCACGACAGAAACAATTTTATACTCCCACTAACGAGGTAGAACAACTCTTTCCTTAAGTTTGCTGGTTGTATGTATTTATTCTTGTATGAATTATACACTCATGTCCATTTCTCTTGTAAGAGGTTCTTCATTTACTAATTAATTTGGAGAATTTTTTAAGATTAATATCTTTATCTGTTATTGTAGATCTTTTGCTACTTTTCCTACTTTGCTTGTTCTTTTATAGTTTGGGCTTTTGAGTAATGGTAGAAGATGCTTTTTGCCTCTCAAGACTATAAGAATATTCTACTAGTATGTCTTTGTTTTATATAATTGTATTATATTCATTATATTTAATTTTTTTTTAATCATCTAAAAGTTTTTGATGCTAGAAGTGAAGTCAGACACTAGCTTTATTTTTTTTTCCAAACGGGTATCCAGTTCTTCTATTAAATAACCTCTGTCCCCACTGAAAAGCCATTTTTATCATCTACAAAAGTGAGAAGCATTTCTCGACTCTATTGTGTTCCACTGATCTAATTATTCTTGGGCTAATATGACTCTAGCAACTCTAACTTGGGGAAAAAAATGTTCATATCTGCTGCAACTGTTTTTACCTCACTTTCTTTTCTGAATTTTTCTGGCTGTTTGCCTTCCACCTGCCCCTAAAAAACCTTTGGAAATATTTTGTAGAGTTTCTAAAAATTCCATTGAGATTTTGGTATGAATTACTTGGAATTTCTAGAGTATGAAGGGGAATCTTTACATGAACCTGACGAAGAATCTTTTCTTTGAGTATTCCTTTATGTCCCCCAGGGAAGTTTTATAGTTTGCTTTTTAAAGGTCCTATATGTTTCTTGTAAATTTGGTAACTTAGGGACCACTGCTTTTTGAATTAGTAGTAGTCGTAGTAGTAATAAGATTGTCAAAGAGACCTTCTTCTATTGTATCTTCTAACTGATCATTACTGATTCATATTAATTTTTATATATTTATTATGCAATTAGCCACCTTTCTGAACTCATAAAGTTTTTCATTTGTTCTCTTGCATTTTCCAGATTTTGAGTAATATAATTGTAAATAGTGATTCTTCTGCATGCTCCTTTTAAAATCTAATTATGTGAAATTTAAACATTTTAGAGGATATGTCTTATTACCAGTAGTCTTCATTAATTCTGCATAGACATAATGAATACTACCAGTGAATAAACTTAGCTTTTTGGTTTAGGTCAGGAAAATTTTCATTAATTATGACTTCTTTCATTTTTCTGGGGAACTTTTTGGGCATGCCTATAATTCAAGTTACATTTGGTGTTTTTTTCTTATGTACAATCACATTTTTTTCAATCTTTTTTTCTCTACATTTTTGGGAGAGTTATAAATTTGTCCACATGATCAAGTACATTTTCTGTATTGACAATTGTGCTCATTTGCACCTCCTATGGGAATGTGCATTTGGAGTTCCTTTTTTTTTTTTTTTTTTGCATATTTCAGGATACTCCCTTTTAATTATTAACCTTTATATCAATTTACTTTCTATATTGCTAACAAAAATGAAAGAATTATCTATTCAACATAGTCCTGGAAGTCCTAGCCAGAGAAAGGTATAAGAGGCATCCAAATTGGGAAAAAGGAGGTCAAACTATTGCTTTTCACTGATGCCATGGTCTTGTATCTAGAAAATCCCAAAGACTCCACCAAAAAACTCCCTGGAATTGATGAATAAATTCAGCAAAGTTTCAAGTAACAAAACCAATGTACACAAATTAGTAGCATTTCTATATACCAATAACAGCCAATCTGAGAGTCAAATCGAAGACTCCACAGCATTTACAATAGTTACAAAGAAAATAAAATACTTAGGAATATACTTAACCAAGGATGTGAAAAATCTCTACAAGGAGAACTATAAAACAATAATGAAAGAAATTGCAGATGTCACAAACAAATGGAAAAACATCTCATGCTCATGTATCAGAATTAACATTGTTAAAATGTCCATACTGCCCAAAGTGATTTACAGATTCAGTGCAATCCCCATCAAAATACCAGTGTCATATTTCACAAATCTAGAAAAAAATAATTCTATGCTTTGTCTGGAACAAAAAAAGAGCCCGAATAGCCATAGCAACATTAAGCAAAAAAAAAAAAGAAATCTGGAGTCATCACATTACCAGAATTCAAACTATACTACAAGGCAATAGTAACAAAAACAGCATGATATTGGTACAAAAATAGAGATATAGACCAATGGAACAGAACAGAGAACTCAGATATAAAACCAGCTACCTACAACCAACTGATCTTTGACAAAGCAGACAACATACACTGGGGAAAAGAAGCCCATTCAATAAATGGTGCTGGTAGAATTGGATAGCCACATGCAGAAGAATGAAGCAGGACCCCTATCTCTCACCACTCAAAAAAAAAATTAATTCAAGATGGATAAAAGACTTAAGGCATGAAACCATAAAAATTCTAGAAAAAAATGTAGGAAAAACTCTTCTAGACATCAGCCTAGGCAAAGAATCATGACGAAGACCCAATGGCAATCACAGTAACAACAAAAATAAATAAATGGGTCTTAATTAAATTAAAAAGCTTCTGCACAGCAAAGGAAATAATCAACAGAGCAAACAGACAACCTACAGAATGGGAGAAAATATTTATAAACCCATAAAGGGTTACTATCCAGAATCTACAAAGAATTCAAACAAATCAGCAAGAACAAACAACCCCATTAAAAAGTGGGCAAAAGACATGAACAGTAGTTTTTCAAAAGAAGATACACAAATAGCCAATAATCATATGAAAAAATTCTCAATATCATTAATCATCAGGGAAATGCCATTAAAACCATAGTAAGATATCACCTTACTGCTGTCAGAATGGCTATTATTAAAAAGTCAAAAACAAAAGATGCTGGCATGAATGCAGAGAGAAAGGAATGCTTATGCCCTGTTGGTGGGACTGCAACCTAATACAACCTCTACGGAAAACAGTATGAAGACTTCTCATGAACTAAGAGTAGACCTACCATATGATTCAGTAATCCCACTACTAAGTATCTATCCAAAGGAAAAGAAGTCATTTTATCAAAAAGACACCTGAACTTGAATGTTTATTAAACCACAATTCACAATCACAAAAATGTGGAATCAATCTAAATGCCCTTCAATTTATGAGTGGATTAACAAAATGTGCTATATGTATACCATGGAGTACTACTCAGCCATAAAAAGAAATGAATTAATGTCCTTTACAGCAATATGGATGGAACTGGAGACCATCATCCTAAGTGAAGTATCTCAGGAATGGAAAAACAAATACCACGTGTACTCTCTAATAAATTGGAACTAATCGATGGGCACACATAAGCATAGAGGGAAGTAAAAGTCACTGGAAATCAAGAAGCAGGCGGGGGCAGGAGGGGAGGGGTAAAAGCTACCTAATGAGTACAACGAGCACTATTTGGGTGATGGGCATACTAATAGCCCTGACTCAAGCATTATAAAAGTTATCCATGTAGCAAAACCATTTGTACCCCCTTAATATTTTGAAATAAAAAATGAAAGATTAAACACTTCTTTGTGCAAGACAGAATTCTCAGTACAACATAGCTGTTATCTTATTTATTTAATACTTACAATTCTTACCCCTCTTTTCCCATCTTACATATGAGAAAACTGAGGATCCAAATGATTAAGTATTTGTCCAGGATGCCACAACTGCTCAGTAACAGACCTAGGATTTAAAGCCAGGTCTTTCTCCTACATAACCCATGCTCTTAACAACTCTTACCATAGAGTTTCATATGCCTGTGGCCCTTCTCCTTGCCCACAAGGGAGCTCAGTTCCTTTCAGATCAATACCTGGAGTGATGTGGCCCCTTAAATATCTTATGTCAATTCCAGTGCCTGCTAGACTAAGGCATGGGTATCTTCTGCTCCAATTCTTAGATTATTTGGCTTTGCTAGAGTTAGATGAATGTTCTTTGTGCAAGTATTGTATATACTCCCGCATTTGCTGCAACCCAGGAACCCTCCACTGTCCACCCATTTGCAAGGCTTTCTCTGTGGTGACTGTATATCCAACAGTGCAAAGTCCCCCTCCCTCCTTAATCTGCAGCAGTACTGAAAATTGAAACCTGTAGTCTCTGAAATGCATGTAAACGCATGGAGCTGAAAGATACCGTGGAGTGGGCACAGACCTCAACTCTGGCCGGTTCAGATGATTTCTGGGCAAAAAAGGGCTTGGTTTTCCAGGCAGTGTAGCTCCTAAGTTCCAAGTTAGAGGCAGTGACTGAGTTGAGGCTTTACCTACTCTGGTTCAATGAATCAAATGATGGACAATGACGACAGAAATTCCAAACGGATTTTGGCACAGGGTTTCTTATCTTTAGCTTCTCATACTGTTGAAGTCTTTGTGTCAAGTTGGGAATGAATAAATCAGACACTGTTAATCTGTGGTTATGTTTAGTGCATTTAATGAACATCTGTATCATGCAATAGTTTTGAGATCAGTGTTAGAGTCATTCTTAAAGTACATAAACAGACTATCCCCATGTATGACTTAGGGGTCGACTCAGATCAAAGTAAACCTAGGTTTCTTTCTATGATGTAACACTTCCTAGGCCCTTTCCTTGGATGTAGGGAGTTCCCACAGTAAGAACCCTATGGATCTGTAAAACTGTCATAGGATAATTTTTAAAGGACATTTTTTAAAGCACTGTGCTAAAAAATGGTAGTACTAGAAAGAGATGATTAAGGATTGAGCTGAGGTGTTTTTCTGTTTGTGAGATGTGCTTGAGGAGGCTGAAAGAGCCAGGTCAAAGTGACCCAACAGGTTTTGCCGTTCTTGGGAATTGTGAAGCAAAAAAGCTCTGCACGCTGTGAATTGTGGAAGTGTATCATTTCTTGCCTCAATAAAGCTGAGTTAAGGACATTATAAAATGCTACCTGATTTTTTTTTTCCTTTCAGAAGCATCTAAGTTATTTTATTTTATTTTTTTTTACCTCTATGGCCAAAGCTACTACGGATGGAGAGAGCTACTCCATCAAAAGTATTAAATGCACACTTGCAAATCCCAAGCTATATTAAGTGCCCCTCCTTTGTGTCTTCATGTCGCCCTTTGGGATGGTTAGTTTTATGTGTCAACATAAAGTCTTCATGTTCTATGTATGTGTTTATATAACATTATCAATTGACTTTAAGTAAAGACAAGATCCCTCAATAATGCAGGTGGGCCTCATCCAACCAGTTGGAAAGCCTTAAGAGCAAAATCTGAAGTTTGCAGAAAAAGAATTCTGCCTTAAGACTGCACCAATAGATAGAAACCCTATCTATATTTCCAGCCTGCTGGCTTGCCCTACAAATTTTGACTTTCCCAGCCCCACAATTAACATGAGTAAACTCATTCAAATAAATCTCTTAATATATGTATTTCCATTGATTCTGCTTCTCTGGAGAACCCTGATACACTCATACACTCCCTTATATTCTAAAATATTTTCTTGGGTCTCATCCCTACTTAACTGTATGCTCAAGGATGTGGATTATGTCTTACGTATCTTTGTATCCTCAAATTCCAGTCGGGTGCCTTCTCACAATCTAGGTATTCAACATTTGTTGAACTGATGGGTGAACAGAACAATCCCCTTCATGAAGTACTGTCAAATCAGGAGATAGGTGACAACTGAGGCAGGGATGATTAATAGGGCCAGGAACCATGGATCCCAGGCAAAACTAAGCTGGAACGCAGATGGCTCAACTCCTATAAAAGCCAGAAATACAGTAAGCAAGGAAACCCAAAGGCTTAGAAATTAAAATTCAGGAGTTTTTAGTTTTATATCAATGGCCCACTAAAGAAAGGTCAGCTAAATTTGAATCTCGTAGTCATGTGACCTTTGGCATGTTGTTTCACCATTTGGGGCTCAGGGTGGCTGATTGATTTGGTCTCTAAAACATTCATATGACTCTTGGTCACAGAAGTCAAAGTGAACAGGAAGAGAAATCCAGAAGGTTGAAGGGTGAAATAGTGCTTGTTTATTCCATAGGTTGTTCTCTACATTACTTCAGGGACAGACACTAGTGACTGCATAGCCAGCCCTAAGGCACCAAGCAAGTAATAAGTGTAGTTGGTTGAAAGTTAGGACAAGTCTAGAACTAGAATTACAAGGAGATTCATGTAAAGAACATATCAAATGCTACATAATCATAAATATGGTAGTTAATGCATAGTTTGGCTGTTTTGCCTTCAAAATTAACTGAACTATATCAATAGATTGTCAAGTGCTAAGTCATCTGTGTTTTAGCTCATTCTATGGACAAGGCAAATGTGTAAACAAATTAAACTTTTACAGAATAATTATTCCTTTATCTTTTTGCATGGGAAGGGATCCTCCATTTTAGGATACACATAAAATGCTAGCCTATAGATTGATGACATTGCTTTAACACTTTTTTCAAAAATGTTATTTTACATGACAGTTAACCTGTAAAAGAAATAGTGAATGAACTTGAAAAATTCTAATAGCAAAAAACTTCAGCCATGGCACACACAACCAGAAGCCAACAATACCTTCCAATTTTAGAAATTAGGCCTGTTTTGTGTTCACTATTGAAGCAGGATACCACGTTCAGACCAGAAATTGTAATTCAACTGAACAAATCAGGTCAAACCAATTAACCATATAATGTAGCAAAACACAAGAGGATGCTTTCATATGAAGAAAAACAAAAAAATGACAAATAACCAAACCTTATTTCCTTGAATATAACATTGATGGAAAGATTTCTAAGAGCCCATCCCTTTATTTAGTTTAGATAAAGACTTACAGCATAGAACACTATTGGCAAGTAACTACTAGGAGCTATGTAGGAATGATGTGAGGCAAGTACCATACAAACTAGAGAAACACAGCTTTTAATTTTCTTCAGAATTTATTGCAGGTTACCATGATAGGAAAACAAAAGCAGACCATTCTTAATGTGTCAAATTTGTGAGCTTATTAATTTAAATATATGATCCCTATCACAAAAACAGGTAACACTAAATCTACTCTGAAAATCCAAACACTCAAGAAACATTATCTATTTGGAGACTACGTGCCTAGTATCATATTACACCAAAAATATGGCTGCTGTCCTTACAGGCCATATGGGGTCATTAGCAATCAACCAAAAATGTAGTATTCTAATATTTTGGTAAATATTGGGAAAACTAACAAATTTCCCTGGATATTGTTTATTCTTGTCCTTCCAAGAGACTTACAGATCCAGAAGAAATTAGTTTTAAAAAGGGGTCTTAGTCCAGAAAATCTCTGAAGTCCAATACGGCTGTGGCTAATCAGAGACTAAAGAACCTACATAAAGATAAGTAAGCTTAGAAATCCTTGGAAATCAATCAGTCTTATTTTGAATTAGCATGTTTTAATCAAAGGTATGGAATCAATCAAGTATCAGTTAAGAATTTCTGGAATGCACCCCAATGTCAAATGACCACTAACATGCTATTTCCTACTATAATGACTTTGAGATAGGAAGTCATTATATAAAACAATATTGCCAGCTAGCAAATAAATTTCACTCCACTGCCTCTGCTCTCTAAAGAAAAGTCTTGTTTTTTCACACAAGAAACTCACTAAGTCAAATGAATGTTAATTAAAGAAAAGATAGTGTAAATAAAACTGGGGGAAAGATAACCTCTAATTACATAGGAAATTCAAGTAAGAATTAATTCAAGTAAGAATTAATCATCATAAGAGAAGAATCATTTTCCCAGTAGCCCCACTGCCATGAATGATATTTTCATGAGCCTGGGCTACCTTCTCCAACGGATACTGAGGACCTATTACAGGTTTCAACCAACCAACTTCCATTCCGGCTTGAAGGGCTGCTGCAAATTGCTGAAATTCCTCCTAAGGAAAAGAAAAGATTTTTTTCTTGTAATGGATTATAGGACTTAATTTTCAGAAGCATTAAAAAACTTCAGAATCTATGAGTTATACCATAAAGAGTCTCTTACAAATGTGACACTTTTGTCAGAATGTATGACTTGTCCAGAGCTATAGAAAAAGTAGTTCTCTTTAGGATAACCATAAATCACATTTGCCTGGGACAGTGTTAGTTTACCAATACCTATTTCCTAAAATAATTACGAATGTAATAGTATCCCCTTTCTCTCACAAGTGTCCTGACTTGGATAATAAATTATACTGTTGCTCTAGTTATCCTTCTGGTGACTAATCCTTACCAAGTCCTCTAGTCATATAACTAAGTTTAACATCTACATAAGCTTTCAGTTTGCCTCACTAGGATGTTTTAGTTACCAAAATGAGACATACTTCTTTTCCTACCTTGGTTGAGGAAAAGAAAGTAACTCCAGTTACACTGCACTCCTTTACCAGGATGTCCCGTGGGTTTATTTCAATAGTTCCTCTGCTGCCAACAACCTGTTATGAAAAACAACACGTCTACAGTTAAAGATTGCTGCAAAACAGTGTTAAGTTGTGATAAAACTTTAAAGAGGTAAAAAAAAAAAGAAAAAGAAAAAATACTTACTATTACTCGTCCTCCATGTGACAGAAGATTCAGATCCTTGTTAAGATTGACATTAGCTAACATTTCAATGATCACGTCAATTCCTTTCCCACCAACAGATTTCTACATAGTAAAAGACAGGGTACAGTAAGATAACAAAAAACTATAAAATAGTTCTTATATGCACCACATATTACAGAAATGTGTTTCAAATGACATGTTAAATGCTACATTTTTAAGATTAACGATACAAATTTTAAAATGACCTAATTATGTAATGATGATGTAATTCCAAGATACCAGCCATAACATCTAAAATGATAAATATTTGTACTAAATAAATTGTTGTAATGAAATAAAACTTGTTCAGAATTTTCAGGTGCTAGATTCAACTGGAGTATAAAATACTTTCTCCTTTAGCTGAAAATTTTCTATCTTCAAAATGAACCTTCATAAAGAAACAAACAACAAATCGAAAATCCAAAACTCCCAGGGGGCTCCCATTTTTATTAAAAAACAAAAAGCAAAAGAAAGCACTACAGAATTCATCCATGTAACAAAAACACTTGTACCCCCTTAACATTTTGAAATAAAAATTAAAAAATAATAATCATTGCTGTTTGGTTTTGCAGGGGTTATTTTGGGCTGGGGGAATTTAGTTTTGTTCTAAATGGTTTACAATCTGCCTGACACACCACTTCTTTTCTTTTGGGCTCTTGGACGTTGGTTCCCAACATCCAAAACTTGCTCTTAAGAAAGACATATATCATATAAAAATGAATCTACATTATATTCATTTTATTTTAACCAGAAAATGAATACCTGTGCCAGGGACTGTGCTAGGTACTGGGAATGCAAGATGGACACAGGGACCTCAAAACAAAGCTAGGGAGAAAGAGGGAAGATACTACAGTCATAGCTATAATGCAATGGGCTAAGTGCTGCATTAGCAGAAATAAACCATATAGGGAAAAAAATGTTAAAGTCTGATTGCCAGCACTGGTCAGAGAAAGTTCTACAGAGATGATAACCTGGGCCCTGAGGGATGACTAATGGTTTCCTAAGCAAAAAGAAAGGAAGATGAACAAGGGAAGCGAGACATGAGGCAGAGTCAGTCTGGACCACAGAAACAGAAAGATGTCAGGGACGGAGAACACAAGGACTGGACCATGCGCGGAGCTGGAGTGTGTAATGAGATGAGGAGGAGCGCAGGGAGGGGAAGGGGTTGGTGAAAGGAGATGGTGAGTTGGCACAGACTGTGGAAACACAGGGAACGTAACATTAAAGGATTTGGACTTTTTTCTTGGCGGTTGTTCTTTAATTCTTGTGACAGGCAGTTTTAGGCACTGCAAGTGCAGTAGGGAGCAAAACAGGCAAAAATTCCTCTCCTCACAGAGCTTTCATTTTAATTATTTCTGGAGACTTTTTTTTTTAAGTGGGGGAGGGGTGGAACCAAATAACTCTGCACACAGTAGGAAAGATAGAAAGGGATATTAGCCAGGTTATCAATAATAGTTAAGGCTGGAGAAATTCAGGCCTAAACTCCGTCACAGTGGTGAATGGAATGGAGAAAAAGAGGTGCATCTGACAGGCATGTCACAGACGGCACTGATAGCATGGGGTGACCAACATGCTGGGTGGGAGAGAGAATGGTGATGAAAAGACAGGAATAAAAAACGAAACGAGAGTTTCCGTTGTGGGTGAACAGATGAGTGGCAATGTCTAGCAGGCCAAAGACAGTGTTGGAAATCAGCGGCATGTGGGCAGTAACTGAAGCCGTGGGAGGGTGTGAGACTGACCAGGACGAAAGTCTAGCACCAGGGAAGATGAGCGACCAAGGGGAGAAAACCTAAGGAACGTCAATATTAAATAACATGAAGAGGAAGGAGACTGCAGGCGCACAGTCAGGTATGTAAGAAGAGAACAAGTTTCAAGGAGATGTCGTCAGAGTCACAAGCTCCGGAAAAATCGATCAGGATGAGGATGGAGAGAAGACCGCAGACTGATAATTAGGAGCTTATCCGTGACCTCTGAGAAGCAGTTTAGGTGGTTGGGATGTAAGCGAAACTGCAGTGGGAGGTAAGGAAAGAAAAACATAAGTACTCACTATTTTTTCAAGAAGTTTGGTGGTGAAGGGAAGAGAGAAAAGGGGTGAGTTAAAGGCTAATGGAACATTTCTGAGAATGGGAGAGACCTAAGCAGAAGGAATCAGTGGAAGGGACGGAAGCCCCAAGACCTCAAGGTCTTAAAATTAGATTATGGGTAAACAAAAACCATACTCTTAAATTAACTTGCCATTTTTCATCTTTGTAAATATTCTGGGATGATGGTATCAAGAATGAGTACTGCGCTTGAGGTTCCCTGGACATATGACAAAGAAGTGCCTTTCTTCAGTTTTCTGGCAAGACGATTTAATGGTAATAAAGTCTCACTCGCATTTTTCCTCTAGGAAAAATGACCTAGTTTATTTAGTAATGACCTAGTTTACATAGTACTTAGTACCTGGGAAATTCTAATTCTTTCTAGCATGAGGAAGCGGTTGAGGATTAGCAAAGCAATCAGTGTTTAACAAACTGCTTCTATAGTACAGATGGGGAACTTCAGAATCTGCTTGAATTCTATTATACACAACAACTAAATACTACCTCATCACTATGGATACGATTAACAAATGAACTTTATTCCTTGGGCTAAACAGATCCACTTTGCAATCTGTGGATACCTCACCTTCCGTGGAAAGTTCACATCAGTAGAAATTATATTAAGACTACCTCATGGCTATAAATACAAAACTGTAGATTTACTTAAAATGTGATTTTATGAAAAATCACCAATTTTTATAGCTATAAGACTCTAGAGAGGCTATATTTTATTCAATACACACAAAGAAATGATAGTGAAGGTTTAAAAATTAGACATCTCTGCTTTTTAAATGAATTAAAACTTTTAAACACACACAGACATAAAGATATATACAGGCATTTAAAAAAGGAAGCAAACAACTTTAAGAGAGTAGTTGGCAAAAGAACTTAAAAAAATCTAAGAAACAAAGTTTGGCTTTTGTAAAATTGTTAAAAATTTTACCTTAATTTTATCAATATAATTAACTTCTCTGTGGTTAAACACTTCATGGGCTCCATTTTGCAAAACAATCTTTTGTCCCTCCTCAGTGCCAGCTGTGCCCAAAACCTTTAAGCCATAAGCTCTCGCAATTTGGCATGTTGCTATTCCAACCTGAAAAACAAAATATGAATATAACCCAGTGGTTACATATTCTCTGCATTCCTGCAAACACTTATTAAATATATACAATGAACTTGACATTCTTATAGGACCTACCCTATCCTTAAGGAACTTAGAGTGTAAATAAAGAAATAAGAAAAACAGCTAACTTTTACTGAGCACTTAAAATGTTCCACCATACTGAATACTTTGTACCCACTGCCTTAGTTCATCCTTACAATGACCCTATGAAATAGATACTATCATTGTCCCTGTCTACAGATGAGGAAGCCGAAGCTTCAACACATAACGTCCGCAAGTCACATACAAAGATGGAAACAGGAGCTAGACCAAATCAGACTGCAGAACTTGAGTTTTTAAACACTGGCTCAAAATGTTTGCTTAGCAACTGCTTTGTGCAGAAGGTACAGGGTTTAAAGCAGATGATCAGAACATGCTCACTGACTTCATACTTTAACGTGTACATATAAAACACTAAACAAATGTTAAGGCTTCTATCATTAAAGAGACAGATACATATACAAATTAATTAATTCATCCATATGCTGGACTTTTATTGAGTGTTTACTATGTGCTAGACTTGGCACTTAATGCAAGAAACTTGCATTCTAAGGAGGGGGAAGATAATAAACACATGAACAAATAAATTAGTAAAATAAATTCAGGAAATAATAAGTGCTAAGAAAAAAATAATACTGGTTATTGGGTTAGAAAGAGATAGACATGGGCTATTTAGGTCATCAGGAAAGACTACTCTGAAGAAACGAGACCTGCAGGAAGTAAGGCACAAGCCATGTGAAGGTCTGCGCAGCTGTGCAGAGGATGCTATAGGCACAGTGTGTGGCCATAAGCTGAGCTGGTGAAGTGAGAATGCACTTGGGAGTGTTCAGAGGACAGAAAGAGGGTCAGCATGGCTCAGGTACAGGGCACATGCCAGAGAGTGGAAGATGAGGCCAGAGAGGCTGAGTCACACAGGACATGGAAGGTGAAGGTAAAGGCTTCGGACAATATTAAAAACCATGCAAAACTATTGGAGAGCTTAAGAGGAGAATGATCTGATCGATTTAGGCTTCAGAAAGGCCACTCCAATTATATGGGAGGCACAAAGAAGGTGGTGAGAAAAATGGGAGTAGGAAGATCAGTTGTTATCTGGCATAATAGTCCAAATAAGAGATGAAATTGGCTTGGACTAAGATGGTGGCATTGGAAAGAACAAAAACAAATTCAGACACAGAAGTGTACTCACTGAATGTGGGAAGCGAGATAACTGAGAGGAAGAAGGCTGGACAGCCATCAAGTTTGTGAAATCGTCAGGAATTCACCTGGAACATGCTGAGCCACAATGTGCTCGCCAAGGTGAAGATGTTGAGTAATCTGCTAAATACGGGTATGGACTCAATTTGAGTTCAGAGTTGGAAATATAAATTTGAGATTCACTGTCTTACACATGGTATTTAAAGCTATGGGACTGGAGGAAATCACTAGATGTGCTTAGTACAAAAGAGAAATAAAAGTAATTTAGGAATGTAGATAAAAGAGCAAATACTGAAATAATAATACTAGAAAAGATGTGTGTGATTACATGCCAAATGAATGGTACAGGTAAGTGTCACATATATTGAGACCAGAGTTTCTCAAACGTGGCACTCTTGGCATTCTGGGCCAGGTAATTCTTTGGGGAACTAGGCTGTGCATTGAAAAATGTCCACCCACAAGATGCTAGAACCTCCTTCCCCAGTTGTGACAGCCAAAAGTGTCTCTAGACATTGCCAAATGTCCCTGAAGGGAAGGAGGAATGATGCAAAATCACCCTCTATTGATAACCAGTGACTTAGAAGAAAGACTGGGTTGGGTGAGATAGAAAAGAATAAAATGAAAAATGATGATAGAAACTAATTAAAATTGTAGCAAAATCACAGACTCCCAGGCCTGAAATGGACCTTAAAGATTGCACGGCATATGGTAATGAGGAGCCTGAACTCCTCATTAGGGCTATGGCAGGGATTTGTTTGACTTAACCAAAGCAAACAAACAAGTACATGGAACTCACTGTGACAAAGGAGAGAGACATCCAATTAGATAAAATACAACACGCTATGGGGTGAGCATAATTCAGTGTCTGCTTTAATTTTCAAATTTAAAAAAAGCATGCCTCTAATAAAACCACATTTTAAACTAAAGATTTAATGCATTAAAATAAATATATCTCCTTATGCTCTAACTACTTTAAAAGGACAGGTTCTTTTAAAGGCACTGTTTATTCTATTCTTGTCCACAATTATACCAGCAATCCTCCTTCAATAGATTATGGACTATTATGTGTCCTTATTTTGCTAACCCTAAAATAGGGCACTTCCCATCAAAATATCTGGATAATAGCTGTGTTCATAAATTCCACACCATTTTAAATACACAACATAATCCCAAAGGAATTTGAATTAAATGAGGACAGAAAGTACAAACAGAAGCCAGGCAAAGCCTGGTACTCTGTTTCCCTCTGATAGGGTAGGGAGGATCAGAAGCACTTCACACACCAGGTTGCCAGCCTATCCCTGCCAGCTGAGGATTTAACAAACTCAGCCAGCTCAGAGAACAGTGTGGATTTTACCTTTCAAAAAAAAATCATGGTGAAGCAACTAGGCTTTTTACAAGAGGGTAAAAGGAATACAAAGAGATTTTCTTTAAACTCTCCTCTCCTCTTCCTACTGAAAATTTTCCCTTCTATACAGAGCACAAGGTTAGCTCTCTGAAAGCTAGGGCAATTTAAATAAATGCATATGTCTGACTGATCCTTTAGTTATTTAGGGTCAAATTTAATTTAACCCAAAAATAGCCTTTCTAGTGAAATTAAACAAAGGGTGTTTTAGACAAGGTATCTGTCATATTTCCTCAAGCCCCATAAAGACAATCTTAGTGTTTAGAAATAGTCTGATCTGTGAAATCCTTCAGAATTATCTATTTAAGGTATGCAGGAAGCTGGGTATGAAACCTTGGGGATTCATTTATCTAAAGAAACAGAGAGACAAAATAGACTGAATTCTCTGTATTTTCTGGCCACTTACAGAGGTAAATTCACATTTTCAGGATATCATTCATTATTCAGGGGATAACATGCCATTTAATAGGTTATTTCTTTCAATCTACTCCACAGCACTCTGAAGGGGTTAACCAGCTTCCTCAAGGTAAGCACCTAGTCCCAGGCCCTTTATTTTTAAAATTCGAAATCTTGTCTCCAAAATTTCTAAAGCCTTCACTTGCAGGATAGAGGTCATGTGGATTTCTTGTTAAATTCCAACCGCAGAGCTCTAACTTTTCCTCTAAGCTCCTCAGAGACAGATTGGCAGCCAGTTTCTTGAAGAGGTTTCTGACAGCCCTGCATTGGGCGATTTCACTGAAGAGCTTATTTTATAAATTCTGAGTCTCCCCCCAACCCCATTAGCATTTTAAGCCATGGGCTGCGGTGTTAAGGAGCCAGCTGTATACTGTGCACTCTATGAATGTCATCTAAGCGCAGCAGGCAAGCAGCGGAAGGGAGATAGAAAGGACCGAGAATTCACAGTGTGGCTTTGCGGTACTGTCTGGGGCAACACAGGTAAAGCTTTAATCAGCCTTAGTTTCCTTATCTAAGGGAATATGGAATTAATATCAACCTTAAAGAACTGTTTAAAATTCTAAGTAAATATTCTTGTAACACATGCTACTTGAAGGCAAAAACAAAAGCCAGTTTATCTTGTTCCACACAATACAGGTAGAAAACCCAATACATACATTCTTGATGGGGTGTTCCATTGAATGTATTCACCAAGGAATGCCAAACTAATGACAAAGAATCACCTTCAGAAGATCAAATTTTAAAAAGCCTTATTACATAAAGGAAAAAAAGCACCCTTGACTGTATGTTTAAATTTGGCTTTTAAAAATGACTTAAAGAACTACACTGTGAAACTCATAAACCCAAGCTGATTTAAAAAATAAATTAAAAAAAATACTTACTCCTCCACTAGCCCCATGAACCAGAACAGTTTCTCCAGCTTTCGCACGGGCACTGCAAAAGAAAGCAAAGGTTCCATCACCTCATTTTTCTGAAGCTTCTCAAGCTCAAGTGTTTTTCATTATCTTTAAGGAATTTCTACCCTTACTCCAGCTAACATTTGCCCGAAGAGCAAATGCATCCTGATATACAGCCCAAAATATTCTCCAAGCTCCACAGGATCAAACAATGACTCTTCAGAGCCTCTGATAAAAGAAAACTGTCAATTCATTTATCTCTTCAATAAATGTTTACTGGGAGTCTTTAGGGACCAGGCCTGTGCTGGATGCTGGAATCACAACGTGGTGCTACTTCTGAGAGGCTGCAGTCCTGGCAGGTAAGTTAAGTGAAACTGCTGAGCCTAGAGGAACTGGAGTCTCTCGTGCCCACAGAAAGTGTTGTAAAGCAGGTTTCTTACAGCTCAGTCTTTATTCTGTGGTCCAGAGTAATGCCCAAGCACACAGAGCAGCTAGACTATATTTTGCCAGGGGTAAAAAAAATATTTTTACTTCTCTATGCCTTTGAACATAATGTTGCACCAGCTTCTAAGCTCCCATTTTAGAAAGGAATGCTGAGCCAGCAATGGTAGAAGAGAAAGAAATACAATAAAACTCCTGTCACGGAGGTTCCCATGTCACTCCCTACAATGCCCAGATCCTCTGGTGAAAATTCTTTCTACTTCCAGTTCATACTACCACTTTTCTATTACATTCTGAAAACAAGGAGCATGCAGCAAGACAACGGGGGATGCTTTGCTCTTCCAGATGGACGAGTGCTGATGTCATAAGCCAGGAGATGCTGTGTGATCCCAATCCGACTCTCAGGCGGGCTCTCTCACTTCCTAGAGCCCTGCGGGGTGGCCACACTGCAGAGACACTACGTTCAATAAGGCAGTGAGAACACAGTCACCCGGAGTCCTGTTCATGGCTGTGTACCAACAGCTGACACATGGCAATGAGCAAGAAATGAAGTTTTCTCTCTCTAACTCTCTCTAACACTTGCTTGGAGTTAAGGAGATTGAGGAAAATGAGTTAAATTGAGGGTATGAATGATAAACTGAGATAACTATTACCAAAACACTTTGATGTTTTAAAAAGTAAAATGCAAATAAATGTTAAGGGAATAGAATTATCAATGTTAAACTATGAGACATGAAACATTTCCCAATGATTTTTTAAAAAAAAATCTTTAAAACAATCCCTTAAACACTAAGAACACATTCTCCTAATCCCCAGGCCTGGGATGAGTGAGGAACACCAGGCAAACCCTCACCTCAATCCCCACTACTATAATCCTTCTGTCCTTGTACAGAGTCATTGTAATGGTTAATTTATGTGTCAACTCGAATGGGCCAAGGTATCTGATAATTGGTCAAACATCATTCTGGATGTTTCGGTAAAGATATTTTTTGAATAATATTAACATTTAAATTGGTAGATTTTGAATAAAGCAGATTACCCTCTAGACTGTGGGTGGGCCTCATCTAATCAGTTGAAGGCTTGCACAGAACAAAGACTGACCTCCCCTAAGCAAGAGGCAATTCTGCCAGCAGACTATGTTTGGATTTACCTGCAACTCCTGCTTGTGTCTCCAGCCTGCTGGCCCACCCCATCAGATTTTAGACTTGTCAAGCCTCCACAATTTTGTGAGCCAATTCCTGAAAATCAATCAATCTGTGTGTACATGTGTGTGCACAGATTGGCTGATTGATTTAAAGGAATCTACCTATATAGGTGTATACACACATACACACACACACACACATCCTGTTAGTTCTGTTTCTCTGGAGAACCCTAACACAGTCATCTTCCTCTGGGGTCACAGCAGAAGCTCTGCTGTATCCTACTATCTCCTAGTCACTGAAAACTCCAGTACCTGGCACATAGGCTTTCTCTTCCACCCCAAATCCAGCTGTAATCTAGGATATTCAACATTTGCCAGGAAGAAAATCTGGCATCACATCACAATTCCTGGATTCTCCTCTACTTTAGCCACTCTCTCCTCCCAGGGCTAGATTTGGTGCAAAACACCAGCAACCATTCCACCTGAGAAATATCAGACACCAATAACCAATATTTATGACAATAATTTCCTATCCTAATTCTGTAAACCCATATTCTCTCAAAACTTTTTCAATATCACAGACTCTTCCATTTCTGTCCATTTGTACTCTCTCTCTCTCTCTTCAGTGCTCTCATTTCTTCTGAATTATTCTACTTTTGCCACTGATATTCCGGCCCTGGATTAATGTTAAAATCTAACTTCTTTGATATTTTATCCAAGTGTCTAAATACTATAGAAGAAAATCACATGACCATTCATTTTGAAGTCATTTCAATTCTGATACTCAAAGGATCACTTTGCCTCCTACTTAATTATGAAAAGTGAGGCAATCACATAAAAGCTTGCTCAACATCCCACCTCCCTACCCACTGACTTCTTTGAAATTATGCCATCTTTATCCCTTCTAGGTTTTATAGATGAGCTGTCCTTTAGATACTGGAAACTAACCATAACTCACGTCCTAAATGCTTTCCATCTTGCCTTATGCGGGATCTTGTTTCATCTGCCACCCCTCCCTCTCTGCTAGATCCTTTCTTAGCTACAAACACATCCAAGTCTTATCTATCCTTAAAAATTCCTTTTTTTCCCCATACTCTTCTCAAGTAACCTTCTACTCTCTCCTTCCTGTCTCCTCCATTTTTTAAAAGAGTAATCTCCATTCCAGGAACTGATTTCCTGTTCCTTTCTCAATTAAGCCTCTGTCCCACCAACCTACTGAAAAGGAGCTGAATAAGGAGTGACCTCTTAATTGCTAATCCCAACTGTTATGTTTTCTGAACAGACCTCACTTCTGCATTTGACAGCTGGCCTCCCTCCTTAGTAGCAATATCCACTAGTACTCCTAACACTACCAGCATTGACTGAACACATACTCTGTGCCTCTGCCATACTAAGAACTTTATAAACATTGCCTCATTCAATTCTTACCACACCCCTAGGAGGTAGGTGCTTATCTAGGGTTTTCAAATCAGTAAACTGCAGCTGAGCTGGAGAAGTAACTTGACCAAGGTCATATAGCTAGTACTAGTTGAAGACATTACTGTAGCCCAGTCTTTCTGTTTTCAAAACCCACACACTTAATGGTCGCTTAATGGGTACCATGACCTCTAGACACTCCTGGCCTTGGGATCCACTCCTTTGGTTCTCTTAGGACTTCATCCCTTTCCTCTGACTACACGCTTAAATTCTGATGTTCACTAGGGTTCCATTCTCATTTCAGCACTCTTCTCCCTCCCACAGGGATTTCAATCACTTTTCATCTTGTAGACTCTCACCTACCTGATCATATCCCCAAACTTGTATTTTCGGCCTTTGAGCTTCAGATTCTTTCATCCAGCAGGCTACTGGACTTCTCTCTCACAATTTCTAGTCCAAAACTAAATACAGCTTCCCTTTGAAACTTTCTCCCCCTTTTCTTTGTCACAGTTAAACAGGACTCAAGCTAGAAAGCCGTAAGTACTCTCAAACTCTCCTCACCCTCAGTCTCCACCACAAACAGTCACCAAATACTCCCCACTTTACCCACACTAAATATTAACTGCTCGCCTTTCTTCTCCACCTCTGCTATCATCACCCTTGCTCTGGCCCATGAGAGTTTTGTCTAGAAGAGACTCCTCTAAGATGCTTCTATCTCTCTCCGCATTCCTGTCCTAAAATCTACCCTTCACACAGCAGATAAGTGATCTCGATAAAACACAAATGTGACAATAGCACTCTTCTGACAAACATATTTCATGATCCCCAACCCCTTACAGAATAACGAGTGAGCTCTACAATCTAGCTTTGTACAACCTTAATCCTATTTGATGATGACAGCTAACATTTATTAAGAGATTACTATGCTCCAACTTTGTTCTTTACCACAAAATCTTCTATCCAACAAAACCAACAAAACCAAAACCATTGCTATAGCAATCCTCACACACCATGCTGTTTTTCCCCATATGCTATGCTATTCCCACTGTCTAGAATGTCTTCTCCCTTTCCAGGTATCCTTCCCTAAGGAAATTCTCTCTAATCCTTTTCAAATACTTTGTGGATTTGACTAAAATACAATTATAGATTGTCAGATGCCAGTCATGATGTCAGATGCCAGTGGGCCTGGGAGTAGGACCTCACACTGCACTTTTAACTTGCTGCCCAGATGATTCTAATGGGTAGCAAGATTTCTGAACCATGGCTTTAGAACAATCCAGGTCTTATACCTGATCACCACAGGCACATCCCTTGTGATCCCATAAATCCCTATGTACGTCTCTGCCACTGTACTTTCCACATACTATGTAAATATTATTACACCTATTTCTATTTCCCTTACTAGACTGTATACTGGGAGCATCTTGAAGATACTGTTTGCTCTTCTTTGTATCCTGAGAGATTAGCATGATCCTCCAAATCAGCACAGTTTCCACTTCATAAATGTTTAATGGTAAGTAACCGTAACCAAAAATAAGAGACAGATGAATAGATGATGGTAGAGAGGAAGGCAGTTAACACCTTCTTTGGTGTTGGCTATAAAATTGACAGAGTGTGTTATTTTACCTGTGGATCAGAGCTCGATAAGCGCTAAAATATGGGATACCGATGGCAGCTCCTTGTTTAAAGTCCAGTTTTTCAGGCAGTTTGTAAACAGTGTGATCTGCTGCAAGAGCATACTCTGCATAGCCCCCAGAGATCGTGCCAGTAGTGAAAACTCTGTCACCTTTCTAGGGAAAAAGATAAATTAATAAATGCATCGGGGCTTAAAAATTACGTCAAAATGGGTACAATCCTTTCTAATGCAACCTTTATAAAAAGAAGTAAGTATTTATATACTGCATTCTGCGTCTTAGGGTCTCATAAAAATAACTTTAAAATACTGAACATTTTGGCCAGGCACGGTGGTTCACGCTTGTAATCCTAGCACTCTGGGAGGCCGAGGCGGGCGGATTGCTCAAAGTCAGGAGTTCGAAACCAGCCTGAGCAAGAGCGAGACCTCGTCTCTACTATAAGTAGAAAGAAATTAATTGGACAACTAAAAATATATAGAAAAAAAATTAGCCGGGCATGGTGGCGCATGCCTGTAGTCCCAGCTACTCGGGAGGCTGAGGCAGTAGGATCACTTGAGCCCAGGAGTTTGAGGATGCTGTGAGCTAGGCTGATGCCACGGCACTCACTCTAGCCCAGGCAGCAGAGTGAGACTCTGTCTCAAAAAAAAAAAAAAAAAATACTGAACATTTTTAGATGTTTTATTAATGGGAACCAATGGAAGAAAAATTAAACAGGAAAAATGAAAGAAGAGGACCCTTCAAATAACACAATAATAATGCTAATAACTCACTTCTATTGATAGCTTACTATGTCAGGCACTGCATTAAGTATCTCTAGAGTATTATCTAATTTGATCATCACAACAGCCTATGAGAGGCGCACTTTCATTATCTACACTTTAGGTTAATCCCACTACACAGATGAGGAAATCGAGGGACAAAGAAGTTCAGTGATTTCCTCAGATGAGGCAGTCAATAAAGGGCACTCAATACAAACTGTTACTTTTTGCCCCCAATACTAGGGAGAACAAATAAAATGTTTCCTCCACATACCAAACACCTGTTGTAACTCCTGTCTATGGATTTCCCCACCTCTGCATTGCAGCATTTTCCACGCATACACCCCAAAGTGAGAAACCATGCCAGGATCCTGACAGCGAGATAGGCCAGGACAGGCTTCCTCACGGGTCGCACACCAGGAACACATTAAACTCTCCCGAAATGTCTACTAGACCATGGCTCTGAGAATCAGATGCATGACTGAGGGTGGGGTAGTGCACTCGCCAGGCATCTTAGGTCTAACACATGATTTACATGCTAGGGAAAACTAGACTGCCCACTGCAACTGCCTGCCCTAACCCATTCTTAAAAATAAGTAAATATCCCCTGGAATGGGCAAAATATTAAGGCAATGACTGCTTGGTGTACTTTAATTAGTCCTATAATAAAGAAATCTCAAAATGTAACAGCACTGTGCAGCGGGATAGAGACAAAAAGATTCCAAAAGACATCTAAGAGTCAAAGACAAGCATCACCGCTTCATGGTGCCGCCTACAAATGGTCAAATATGACGAGGGTAAGATTAATCTTGTTTTTACAATTTAAAAAATATGTTGAATTGATTTCAATATAGCTCAAACATTTACTAAGACTCCACTATATGGAAAGAATTACTTTGAGTTCTGTGAGGAAGATTAATAGCACTGTCTCTAATTTCAAGCATCCTAAGCTCTAGGAGAGAGAAGAAAAGGACAGAAATAATTATAAAGCAAGGCACACATGAGCCATCAAAGACAGGTACAAGAAAAAGAAAGGAATTACTTCTGAGTTGAGGAAATTAAGGATAGCTTCATTGGGAAGCTTGTATTTGAAGTAGGTCTTGAAGGATAGCACAGGATTTTGAAAACTAGAACTGGGTGAAGGAAACAAGGTCAGCAAAGGAATACGGCAGGAATAAGTGCTGAGAAATTATCAGCATTTATTTGCAATGAATAAGTAGTCTAATGTATGGTATGTAATAGTTTCAGGAGATAAAATGGAAATAAATTAAAGCTGAAGTGTGAAATCCCTTGAATCCATGTTTATAAGTTTCAGGTTAATTCTACCAAGCAGATGAACCAATATGAACAAAGACAGAGAGAGCATGGGATGTGCAATGAAAGACAAACAGTTCATTCCCAAAGAAAAACTGCAAGGTGAGAAGGAGCAGGAGATAACAATGGAAAGACAGGCAGGAGACAGTATGAAATATTCTTTCATAACAATAAGGAATTTGAAAGGTTTCCATGAAAGCTGCAAGGAACTAACATAAGTATTGAAATAGAAGTGTAAAACTATCAGAATTACATTCTAGAAAATGATTTTAAAGTAAGGATGGATTCCAGGGGTAAGAAAAGAGGGTAGTAAGTTAAGTATCTGTTAGATAGTGAGGGATTCCCGGTCTCCCAGGGACAAAAGTGGGTGCTGTTGCCCCCATCTTGGTCCTGCCCCACCCTAATTCTCCATACCTGGGAGAGGAGGGAATACTCTACGAATGTGCCAATCAGAACTTGGCATGCCAGCTGCAAAGGAATGCAGAGGACTCTCTAGTCCACAGGCCAAGCTGCAGAGGTACCATAAAGTATGGAAAATGACCTAGAACCCACATGTATAGTTAAGGCTCAGGTCACGTGACTCCCAACTGTCCAATCAAAGTGGTTCCATGGTGACCTCTGAACCACAAGTGGGGTCCCTATCCAGGAACTATAAAATAAGATGCAGACCATACTCAAGCTCTCTCTCTTTGTCCTTCCTTTTGCTTGCCCTGCTGTGACAATGGGTCCAGTTGTCATCTGTGGTGTACGTACCATGCCCTGTAAACCTCTGTCTTGCTCTTGCTCTATAATCCTATCTTTCTCTCCTCAATAAACATCATTTTCGCACTTGTCTAACTTTGGTGTGTCTGGTCATTCTTCAGCCATGAGCATGCCCAGAATCGACAGTTTCAGATGAAAACTTAACATACCTATTACAGAAATCCAGGTCAGGGGTGTATTAATAGTTAAGTCAAGTAAGTAAGATCACCTGAACTAAACTACCAGTGGGTATGGAAAGACGAGAGAGAAAACAGTTCTAGTAAGGGAGAGTGAGGAGATAAGCCTCAAACCCAAGAAGTCACCAAAACAGTCACACAAGAGAGAAGTGGGTCTACAGCGAGAAGAGATAAGCTCAGTTTTAGACACTGACTAAGAGGTTCCTGGAGGTTGACCATGTGGGTCTAGTGCTCTCCGACAGAACTTTCTGTGATAATGGAAATGCTCTGTCTGGCAGGGTAGCCACCAGAGGCAGGGGACTATTAAGCAAATGTTGTGATTTTGACTCAGAAACTAAATTTTCAATTTAGTTTTAAGTTAATTTAAATTTTAAATTGCCACATGTGACCAGAGACTACTGTTTTGGCTGTCACCGATCCAGAGGTTGGCAGAAAATTCTAAGCCATCACATGTGATGACGGAAGCTAAGGGAGTGAATGAAAAAGGTACAGAGTTCAGAAAGCAGAGGTTTAACTAGGGACTGAGAGCCTTGGGCGACACCAACACTTGAGGAACGTCCAGAGAAAAAGAGTCTTGAAAACCGATGCCCAGAGAGGTAGGGGAGAAGATGTCACAGAAGCTGAAGAAAAAGTTGTTTTTTTCTTTTAAGAAAAAGTTAAGTGGCTGAGAGTGTCAAATGTCACAGAGAAGTCAAGAAAGATAATGACATAAAAGAGCCCATTAACTCCAGCAATACAGAGGCCATTAGTGACATTAGCAAGAATCCTTTCAGTGGAGAGATTGGGGGCAGAAGCCAGGTTGCCACAGGCCGAGGAGTGGAAAGCCGTGTGCATCTGCCCATCTTCCTGCACAGGGGCACGTTAATCTTCTCTGACTGAACCCAATTTTGGCAAATGTGCTGCCAAAGTTGAGCAGGTCAAGTTATTATGAGGAAAGATGCTAGGACTTGAGTATACTATAAATACACCGTGTGTTTTATGTCTCTTGGCATATAGATAACTAAAGCCCCGATCATAACACTTTCATTGACCTTGGTCTGAGTCAGAGCTCCGAAACTGTAAGTGACCTTGCATTTTTTTTCATATTTTACTTATGCTTCAAAAGGATTAATTTCCCCTTTATTTTATGAAGCTAAATTTATAAAAGGAATTACAAATTATGTTGGCTAATATATTATCAAGAGTTAGGAAGTAGTATAATTTGTTTGTTTTCTTTCCTTATATAGTCAGTTCTATTAAATCAAAAAGATCACAGTTCATTCTGTGAGGACATGAAGACAGAGAAATTACCCGGCATCTCTTCCCAACAATGCAAACAAATAAGGCCTCTGGAAAAAAGTAATTTCTTTTTTGACTAGAGGAGTCCCCCAAGTGGCAGAAATTGTGTAGCAGGTCCCTTTAAAATCTTAAATACAGAGACATTTTAAAGCTATGTTCAAATATTTCAAGTAAAAAATATTAAGCTGAAATAGAAATAAATAAAAATGTAATACCTTGAAAGCAGATACATTATCTCCAACAGCTTCTATTACCCCAGCCACGTCTGAGCCAGGGGTATAGGGTAAGGCTGGTTTTCTACTGTAAGTACCAGAGCGAATGTATGTCTCCACGGGGTTGACACCACACGCATGGACCTTGATTAGAACCTGCGATGACAATGTATTTTAGTTCGCACAGAGCAGTTAGGCAATCGTTCAGCATTATGCCAGGAGTGTGCTGATTATGGGAGCTATGAAAATGGAAACAAAACAAATAATTCCTTGCCTTCAACAAGCTCACATTGTAGTTTTGCAAACCAACATCTAAATAAATAAGACAGAATGGCTTATGTGCTGTATTAAAAACATTTTGGGAAAATAATGGAAGAAATACTTAAGGGACGTGTGGCAGAGACCTCTGTGTGTTCATCAAACCCACTTCCTCCTCCTCCTGGGTACATAGGAAGAGTAGTGTATCTCCTGGCCTCCTTCACGGTTATGAGTAGCCAAGTGACTGAGTTCTAGCCAATGGAATGTGAGCAAAAGTGATGGCAGCCACTTGCAGGCCTGGCCCATAGAAATCTTCCTAGAAAATCCACACTGTGCTTTTCCTCTTTCATGGAGACCTTGGAAGACAGGGGTTGAAGGTGGTAGAGCCACATGATGGGTCCCTAAGTCACTGCTGGAGGACAGCTACCTATCAACATTTTAGAATTTTTGAATTTAGTGAATGATAAATAATTTTCTATTATTGAACCGTTGTGATTTTAAGGTTACATCTATTATAAGGGCTGATTTTACTTAATTTAGCACATAATGATTACCTCTGGTACAAGAATAAGGGAAGGCCTTACAGAGGCAGTGAGTGGTATTTGAGCAAGGCTTTAAAAGATGAGTAATAATTCTTTAGGAATGGGAGAAAAGGGATATTTCAGGTAAAAGAAATAGTATGTACAAAAACAGAGGAATGAAAAGGCCTCTTGGGGAAAAGCAGATAAAGTTTGATGTTTTTACAGCACTATATCTCTATACTGAGAGGGACTGATAGGAAATAAATCTGTAAAGATAGGTTATAGCCAAATTGTAAAAACTCTCATAAGGCTTGCTAAGGAAATTAGACTTGGGAGCCATAGAAGGTACAGTACATAAAAATGCATAATTTTAAATCACAAGTATATTGTTAAAGTTATTGGAGATGATTAAACTCTATACTTAAATTCTCATGCATAAAAGAGTATGAATGCAGAAATTTGCTTTCCCACCATGCACAAAATAAAAATCATGAAAGTTTATAACAGAATAACTTATTGAAAACTACTTATGACTCCATTCAGAAAAATCCAATTATTGTACTACATAGATGATTCTCTACTTCAAAAACTTTCTTATAACCAGAGGTTACTGCTTTTCATATGTCTGCTTCACTAATTATCAGATTTATGTTAACTTTGTCATAATTCATACAAATAAATAGTGTAAATTTTGTCCTAATTCAAATGTCTTTAAAAACCATTATGAGTCTGTTTATTTTGAACACTAACGATGTGTGAAAGAGTCACTCTTGGTGTAATTATGGCCTGAGTAAAGTAATTATTTCCACCTCAAAGTCTTTTGGAATCGGTACTGCAACATCTGACTGGAGTTTCAGCACTTCGGGTCCACCAAATTGAAAAACTCTAACAGCTCTCATCAACTTCTCTGCAGTCATCATGGTGATCTAGAAACTAAGAAAAAAACATTAATGTATTGTCATACATCCAGGCTATTAGTATGTTTTTTCCCCTGGAGGGAGCAGATCAAACAATTTTTCAAATAACAATTTAAATCATGAGCTTTCTACTGATCTCATTTCATGTTTAAGGACCTTTCATCTTAAAAATCCTTCAGCTGCAAAGCAAAATACTTCATACTACATCCTGTAGGGATTCAGTGTCTTCAACAAGAGAATCAAACATGCAAACAAAAACATCTGGATAGACATAGTGTGATACCATATCTAAGGTTTTCTTTTGTGTAAGCTTGGGTTGCAATGTCTTAGAAATTTTAGGAGCTAATTTTTATTAACATTAGATGAAAAGATCTTTTGTTAGATTATGAAATATTCCAACGATATTCCAAGTATAGAGAAATATAAACATATTTACCTGACATATAGTTTCAATAAATCTTAACACTTTAAAAATCTAAAACTCTCTAGATATAATTGAAGCCTCTTCTACCCATGCCCAAACCCATTTCTGGCCCACCTTTTTAAGAGGTGACTATAACCATAAATGCAATGTTCATCATTCCCAAGCATTTTATATCACTACTACAGGTGTATGCATTAGTAAACAACATGTGCTATTGTTTTGTATATGTTCAAACTTTATTTACATTGGATCATACTGTACTTAATTCTGCTATTTGCTTTTTCCTTTCAGCATTACGTTTGGAGACTTATCGATGGTTGAAACACTTGGCTTTATGCAGTTCATTCATTTCAATAAAAGGGGAAAAACATTAAAAACTAAAAGCACTGCTCAGTATGCAATCTTTTACAAATTATAAGGGCTCAGTTAGCCTATCTGTCCTACCATGGTTAATATTAAACTGAAAAGAAAACCCAAAAGTTAAAAATAAACTAAGGAAGGGCAAAGAACATTTGTACATAAAATTACACAACTTTGGAAAGGCTTTGGTACCTGTAAATATCTAATGAGAAAGTTTTGACTATATCCCCATAATTTTATTTGTAGGTTACTATAATTTACTGAAATTAACCAAATCAAATATTGTTAGATTCCGCCACCCTGTAAAATATCTTCCTCAACCATGAGCACTTCAAACATAAGAAAGAGTTGCAGAAACCAGCACCTGAGATAAAAGAATTCAAGCTTCTACTGTACCAGAGCTTAGCATAGGAACACCCAGAACAGAGCCCATACCAGCTATAAAATGTCATTCAATTTACAGGGGAGAAATCAAAAGCATTTTGGTGGTGTTATTGATGGAAGTTCTTGATATAATTAATCAAAAGTTTATGTCATTTTAAAACCCTTAAAGTTAAAATGATTTAATACAGTGCCTAGCACAAAGAAGAAAGTGACATTTCCAAAGGTTGTTTAGCAATGATATATCCGGAAGGGCAGTCCTCAGGAAAATGAGGTGGGGCAGAAGCAGGCGAGGGCATAAACCAATAGCTAGGCAGACTCTGAGGGGGAGAGGATCTGTCTGTCACAGTGACAGACCAGGAAAATGCAGCCCAGTCCTATCCAGCACTGCACTTCTCTTCAGGTCTTTACCCGAGCTGGAAATTTCTTAATGAGAAAGTAGAAGTATAAAGGAAATTTAAAAAGAAAAAGAAAAGGTTGCCCAGGTCAGAGTTTTCCATAGTGGAAATAAGAACAGAACTTTTTCTTTTTTCTTGTTTGTTTTCAACATGGCGTTACGGAAAGAGTGTGGGCTTTGGAGTACGGCAGCTCTGGCTATGAATCCCAGCTCTACCACACAGTCTTGGGCAAGGCCGTCAACTTATACAGCCTCAATTTCCTCATCTGAAAACAGGGCTCCCACTCAGAGTTACTGTGCTGGAGCCACAGCAAACACCAAGCACAGAACTTGGCAACTATATGTAGTAAATAACATCATTTTTTCCCTTCTATTCTTCTTTTCAATTTCTTATTCATAAAAATATATACTTCATTCACTAATTCTATAACCATCTTCTATAACCCTGAAAGAATTCAGTTTAGATAATCATTTAAACAAAACATTAACACCAAACATTGGTTGTTATTCATTCAATATGTACTTTTTGAACATTAACTGTATCCGAGGCACTGTGCCAAACCCAGAGAACACAAAGGGCAAAGAAAAAATGCCCCACCCCACACACCCCCCGTTCTCACTCTCTCACACACACACAATGTAAGATGCTTAGCTCTTTTTCCACTTTCAATATCTACTTATTTCCTACTTCTTTCTTTCTTTCAAACACTGGCATCTATCTTTCGACCAAAAGACATCATTATTATCTTCAAAAAACTGGAGCAGTAATAAAAGCAAAATTATTCTGAAATAGGATCTGTATCTTGTATGTAACACATATATTTTTCCCCTACATTTGGCCATTGGCTAAGTTGGGAGAAAGGAAGGAGGAGTTTCAACCTTTTTTTTCCTTAATTTACATATGATGCCTTTACTCCATTTTAAGTGTACAATTAAATGATTATTAGTAAATTTACCAAGTTGTACAGCTATACACATAAATCAATTTTAGAAGATTTCCTTCCCCCTATTGCGACCCTTAATACCCTCCACCAACTACATTTCAAACATTCCCCTCCCCTCCACAGTGCCTACCTCATCCCTCAGATGTGGGTCTACCCCCTCTTCCCAAATCCCTACTGAACACCGCCACCATTTGTGCACCATAGTGTTAATCAGTCAGTACCAATTTGATGGCGAGTACACGTGACGTCCATTCTTCCTGTCTTGTGTCACCTCACTTAGAATTAATGGGCTTAAGCTTAATCCAGGGTAATATAAGCAGAGCTAGCTCACTATTGTTTCTTAAAACTGAGTAATATACCATTGTAAACATATACCAAATTTTAATAATCCACTCATGAATTGATGGGCACTTGGGTTGTTTCCACGACTTAGAAATAGTGAATTGTGCTGCCATAAACATTTGGGTGCAGATGTCTTTATAACAGAATGTCTTATGCTCTTTTGGGTAGATGCCTAATAATGCTATTGCTGGATCGAATGGTAATTCTATTTTTAGCTCTTTGAGGAATCTCCA
>CAUYRT010037401.1:0-25308 GCA_963574885.1 Lepilemur ruficaudatus
CCTACGTGCCCCATCCCCGCAACTCGGAAGCTGTAGATCTGGTTACAAGGCTGCCCAAGGGCGCTGTGCTCTACAAGACTTTCGTCCACGTGGTTCCTGCCAAGCCTGAGGGCACCTTCAAACTGGTGGCTATGCTTTGAGGCCATTGGACAGAGACTGGAGCCCAGGTGACAGAAGTCAAGGATTGAGGTGATGATAAGGCCTCCCGAGGAAGAGGTGTGCCTGGTGAAGGAGTCTCTGCGGGAGACTCTGTGAAGTGACTGCTGAGAAACCCTTTGGGAGACCTGACCTGGGGCCAAAAATAAAGTTAAGCCGGAGTCAGGAGCCTGTGCTACTTGGGGACAAACCTGGATGGAATTGCTTACTGGTTCATTGGCCCTTACCTACATTCTCTAGTACACACCAAGGGGGGACCTCAAAGCAGGCGAGAGGCCCATCAGAGTGAGGAAATGAGAAGCGGGGACTTGGGAGGAGGGGAGTGCTTCAGCACCGTCCCCCAGAGAGAAAGGAAAAGGAGAGCTTGTGCTTGAGGGTGTCACTACTACTTTCCCTCTTAGATCCCATAAAAGTCCAGTGCCTGGACCCTGGGAGGAAGGGTGGGGGGAGCCGAAACAACACAGTCATGTTCCTCTCTTGGAGCTACATGCAAAGGGAGCTGGGGCTGTAGCACCACAGATGGCCACATGATAGCCCCCTCCCTGCCCCTGCAGGTCCAGGGTAGGGAGGGAGCTTGTGAAATGGCAGGAGATCCTCCTGAGAGGTTCAGTCAGGGCCCATCTGCCCTGAAATCCCTAGGACCTTCCGGTGGCAAGGCAGAGTAGGTAACAAATGGCTTCTTCCTGCTCACCCAAAGAGCTAGACACGCCAAGCCCACATTCTTTTCTGGTTCTTGATTTATTTCCAGCCATAAACAGCAGCAAAGAATCTGGCTTCAGGAATCTCAGTGAGGGCCTAGAGTGGGCTGGGAGCAGACCTTCATTGTCATACCAGCCGTGACCTTTAGAGGCTTGGCTTTGAGTAGAGGACCCAGGAAGGAAATCTTGCTGAGGGGACAGTCATTGCTGGCTGTTGGAGGTAGGTGGTGTTGAGTGCAGTCCAGTGGCTTCCTTTCAAGGACTCTTCCTCTGTCCTGAAAGCAGGAGCTCAGGGATTGAGGACAGAGAAGCCTCCCAATCCTGAAATTCTGCCTTGAACTTGTTACCTGATTCTCTCAGGGTGCGACCCTAGATTCTTCACCTCTTGCAGATGCTTGGCAAAGGTGACCTGGGTTTTGTGGGGGTTCACTTTGGCATCCTGCATGGGGGGCTTCAGGTACCACGGCCCAGCTGGGATAGTCCTTAGGCAGGGGAGATTGGTGGGGGCTGCCTCCATAAGCTCAGTGCTGTCCCTTCCAGTCCCCTGGGGAAATGGGAAGGGACAGGACAAGGGTGGTTGCTCCCTCCTACACAGTGGTGTTTCCTTGAGCAGGGCAGGTGGCTGCTTCCTGGGATGGGTGAGCAGAGCCAAGGTTGGGTGGTGCTGCAGGCAGTGACCCTAGGGCTTCCTCATAGCTTGGTGGCAGCTGGAGGGATGAGAAAGCAAAGGCATTAGCTATTCCCGTGCCCTCCCCCCAGATACACACTGCCCTTTTTTGGGGCTGCTGCTTTCTATGTCTCCTCTCCCCTAATGACTGGTCCTTCCAGGAAACAAATTGGGTCCTAGAGCTGTTGGCTTCACGGAAACCCCTCTGGGTAGGCCTCCCTGAGCTGGGGTCTGCCATTGTTCCCTCTATACAAAGAGGTACAGTGGGGCCTCCAGTCAAATCTTGGGATTCTCCACTAGTGGCCCCTTCCTTGTCTTGACCCAAGGGGCTCTAATTGGGCATTTTGTATAAAAGAGTATTATGTAAAAAGCTCAGTTACCCAGGGCACCCAAGGCTAGGAGGGCTGGAATTTCACCTCTCTGCAGGCCCAGAGCCCGAAGCGCTGTGCAATCAGCTGGTGAATTTGCTGCTGCCGATCCTTCTTTCGAACACTCTCATAGCTGGGCAGGCGAGCTGGCTGCCACAGGGGTAGCTGGTGGCTCCTGAGCAGCCCTACACAGAATATCTCGTTCCCCTGGGGATGGCCCTGTGACCAAGAAAAGCCAAGGAATGCACCACCATTATCCAGCTTTTATCTGGATCCTCTTTCTCAGACTAAGCCTAAGTTCAGGGGTACTGCACTGTCTCCTCCCCTCCAACAAGCTGCTCTAGGCTTTATCCCAGCCTTCCCCTCCCCTGCATTCTCTTTAGTCCCCCTAACCACACTAGATCCCTTGCCTGCATTCAGGACCCAAGCATACCTCTTCTCCAACTCTCAGGTGGCAGTCCCAAGGATCCTTACCTGCATCTGTAGGGACTCTTCGCTCCTTTCCACTGGCTGGACCACGGTGGAGCATCCCATGGTGCTCAAGTGTGGAGGGGGGCCTCCCTGGGGATCATGAAGGGCAGCTCCAGGTGAAGCTCAGGATTTAGGGTCAGCATGCAAGAGAGCAGAGCCCAACTCCCTCCTTGTCCCCCATGGCCCTTTCTCCATCCCTTTAGTCCTCTCCATTGAGGCCAAGGCACAAAGCACAAGACCCTCGGCATTTCTGAAATGCACTTGGGTATAAAGAGATTCCTCTCCCTTTCGGGCACTAGCTCATTCTCTCATGATGTGGTAGTCAGCCCTGATGACCTTTAGAGGGAGTCAGAAAGCCTCCTGCCCCTATCCCTCCATCCCAGGCTGGTGCCCAGAGTTGGGTCAGAGCCTGGGATGGGTGCAGCTCAGATTTCTTTTGCTTTCTATGCATGATGCCATATGGTGCCCTGTCCCTGGGGAAAGGACTGACAGTGCTGTAGTTGCCATTTATCCTGTCCCACAGAAGTCGGGGCTCTGTGCTTTCCCTGGGGAGCTGGAAAAAGACCCTTATCTTCACTGAGCAGCTCCCTGTACTGAGTCCTGTTATGACAATGGCCAGGGAGGGGCCTCGCCAGGATCTTATTAACCCTTTCCACACTGCTGCCCCGAAACCCAGGCTGGATGCCGTGGAGTTCATCAGAGATGAGATTCCGAAGGCCCCTTCCATACTGAACAAACAGTTGCTTCTCCTTGGCCAGAGCACAGATGCCCTTTGGTTAGGATTGGGCTGGAGGGGCATGGGCAAGGGGGTGGGGAGTAGGGGTGCTTACGTGTTGGCTGGGACTCCGAAAGAAGTGGCAGGAGCAGAAGACCTGGCAGCACTGGGGGTCGTGCTGATGCAGCAGCAGCAGCAGGATGGCCATGATGAACACCAGGGATGAAACTACCCTCCCCCAAGAGGCACAGTCAGGGGGCAGCCTGGACCGGGCAAGCATGGGCCCATTTCCTCCCCAGATTGTAATTCTGCTCCAGAAGTTGGTGTGGGAATGACCCACTTGGTCTGGTGTCAGCTCGACAAAGAAGGCAAACTCAGTTGCAGGCAGTCCCTCTTTTGCCACCACATCACCTCCCTGGGGCAGAGATTTGCGAGGGAGAGCAAAGTAGCTTTATCCCATCTCCACCTTCAGCCCAGGGAAGGAGTGATGTGTGTAAGGCAGGTTTTACAGAGGGACAAACTCAGGGAAGGGAAGGAGCAGATTCCCTTAGAAACAGTGGATCCGAGGTGGCAGGAGAGGACCCAAGAGCCTGAACTCCCAGCCCCTTGTGCCCAGTGTCTCTCCTGTTATGGAAGGCTGTGGAATATGGTAGAACTTGGCACTGACGGGGAAGGGACCTCAGGGATCAAACACCAACCCTACACAGCCTTCTTCCCAAGTGGCTCGGGGAGGGATGTTGCTCTAGGTGACCCTATAGAGGAAAAGGCTGGGCTTCCAGTTTATGGTAAGGGGCCAAGAGTGCCTCTGCCCCACCCCTGGGGCTCAGAATGGCAGTGAGTACTCACCAGTGGCCACGACTATGGCTAGAAGGCTGTTTTCCATGGTGATCTCTGCACATGGAGAAGCGGTGGCAGGAGGTGCCAAGAAAGGGCATCGGTTTTGAGGGCAGCCAGCAGGGCCACAGAGCTGGCCCTCCACCAGGTGCCACACCCCTCCCCAGGAAGCCAGGCCCAGAGGACTAACTTCATTCAGAGCAGGGGCATCTGTGAGCAGCTCTCCAGGTTCACAGCCTCTCCTGCCCCTGCTTGTCCTGGTTGATGCTGTGCCATGGCCTAGTGTTCCATGGATGGCACTCCCCTCTGCATGCCTGTTAGCTGTGTGAGTCCCTCTCCAACCTTCTGGAAAAAGGGTTGGTGGGAACAGGCCTGGCTTCTGCTGAACCTGACAGACAGGGAAGCTCCAAGTTGCCCAGATCACTGCACTTCTCAGTCCCAGATCCCTCCCAGCCCGACTGCCCACCTCCACTTCCCATTGGCCCAGGTAACTGGGCTCTGGGTGCCAATTGGCTGTGCTCTGGTCTTGGCTTCCACCTCTAAGGTTCCCCTGGTGTCCGCGGTTGCCCTGGAAACAGGGCACGCGGGCCACAAAATACAAAAGCCTCTCTGCCCAGGCTCTCTTCCCTCCAAGGCAGTTATTGTGCAGCTCTGGGGGCCCAGCCTGCCTGAGCCGCTCCCCGCCCCCACCCCATGTCCTGCCTGGGCTGAATCCTAATCTTTACCCCAGAGGCCCAGCCAGGGGAGGATTTCTAAGAAACCTCAAAAAACCCAAGCCTCTAGGCCAAGCTACCCCTACAGAAAGGTGAGGGGTGGGGAACACTGCCAGGAACTCAAGCAGAGAAGCCGGCTCACACTTGCCTCAGTGACCCCAACAAAGAAGAGAATGAGAGAAGCACCTCCGTCCCCAAAGGTGCCCTCTGAACCTGTCAGGAGTCCTGAAGCCTGCTGGGTCCTGCAGTGGGGCCGGGACAAGCCCATCAGAGCAGCCGGGGTAGGGCTAGACGTCCCCAGTTGTAATGCCTGCCTGCATGTTAGCACCACCTGGGGAGCTTTAAAAGCATACCATTGCTGGGTTGCCACCTCAGACCAGTTACATCAGAATCCTCAGCCAGGATCGTGATTTGCTGGGCTAAAGAAGAATGCAAACTCAAAGTGTTTACAGCAGGTGCCAATAATAACTAGGACCTGGTATAACATATGATGCAGAATGGCAGGGGACGCAACAGCCACAGCCTGAGTTAAACCCACAGGACGGTTTGTGAGTTCTTAGCCAGCAGAGTTTAAATGTTCTGATAATTACTGCCTATGCCTAATATGCTGAACCCACTTAATTTTTTGATGTTGGGAAATAAAAACCCCAACATTCTAGGGAACCAGAGTACAGCTACAGATATTCACTAAAATAGGAGCTAGAAGAAATAATCATCTTAGCCTCTGAACCCAAACACCATTTCTTGTGAGTTCTGTTAGCTCCTTCCTAGTTACCAGTCCAGCCAGGCTCTCATGAGAGCAAGAGAGTGTCGCAACTGAGAGTGGCTCTGAAGCCTGCTTGCCACCATCTGACAGCTATGACTGGGGCTCATCATTTCACAGCTCTGAGCCTCAATTTCCTGATCTGTTAAATGAAGATAATAAAAGTGCCTGCCTCCAAGGGCTGTGAGGATTAAGCGAGATAACTGCATATAAGGTCAGCACAGTGGCTGAAAAAAAACAAAACAAATCCACCCAAACGAGGTTATTGGTGGTCAGGAGTGCCCTCTCCTGGCAACTAGGAAACTTGACATGGGGCAGCCTGGGCAGGAATTTGTCCCCCAAGCTGAGCTGATTGG
Source organism: Lepilemur ruficaudatus (assembly GCA_963574885.1). Classification (NCBI taxonomy): domain Eukaryota; kingdom Metazoa; phylum Chordata; class Mammalia; order Primates; family Lepilemuridae; genus Lepilemur; species Lepilemur ruficaudatus. The sequence continues at coordinate 5,742 of CAUYRT010037401.1, forward strand.
ATCAGTGTGGCTGGCTGATAGGGTGATTTTAGAGGTCTAGAAACCTTCACCCTTGATCCTCCCACATTAAGTAAGGTGTGAAGGACTGACAGAGCTCTGGCTATCAAAGGAGGGCGAGGGGGAGGGGGGCTTGAGAAACGGGGGAGGATGAACAGACCTTTTCCACATGGCCCTCCCAAGTCCTAGGGCAGTGGCCAGGGACCCAAGCCTCTGCTGTTCCTGCTCGTAAAGGGAAAAGCTCCAACAGTGACCACCAGGCCATGCCTGGAATTGCCTCTGTTCTTGAGGGTGCCCCATAAGGCAGGGCTGGGCTTCTAGGATGGGCCCTAGTGATGCTGAACACAGAAGCCAGCATCCGCCATGACCCGGCCTGGTGGTGGGGGCAGGAGTGCCGAGTCAGGGCTCTCAAACTAAGCTTCAGTCCTGCTGGTCCACTGGCCTGCTGGGTGGCAATGAGCAAGTCTCTGAGCCTCTCTGGGCCTGTTAGCCCCTCAGAAAAAGAGGGAGCTGGATTAGATGAGCTCTTGAGTCCCTTCTGGCTCTTGGATGGATTCTAACCTGTTCTCACTCTGGAGGAATGAGACCTTCACCTTGAGGCTAGTACCAAAGTACCAGCTAAGACTTCTACGAGGAGGCCCAACAAATGGTGATGCAGCTCCGACACCCAGGAGAAAATACACAGAGGCTCAGCGTAGAGAGATAGAGATATATTTCTTCTGTTGCATATTTCAGACTTCACGCTGAGCTTCAGGCACAGTGCTACTCCAGGTTCTTCTGAGAGCCCTGACAGGGTCTTCCTCGCACGCTGCTCATGAGGGCTCACCCTTCCAGGGCCCGAGAAACTCTGCACTGGTCTCAGGTCTTGATGCCCTCCTATCCCAGCAAGGGGCAGGGTATGCTTCAAAGTCCTGGAGCCAGCCTCAGCCCTCTTCTAGGTCCCCTGGCCATAAGAGGAGAGACTGTCCCGTTAGAGCCCAGCTCTGCAGTGCCCCCCACAACACCTGTTCTTGGGGCCAGAGAGCCTGGCAGGGCACCTGCACCCCTGCAGAGCCTCAGCCATGAGCACCACAGGCCCAGGCTGGGGACAAGGCCCTGGAGAGCAAAGCGGGCCCAGCCTCATTCACAGCGACAGCACGTGGGCGCAGCAGGCCCTGCTCCCACAGCCATGGCCCGCTTCCTGGGGCTGCTCTGAGCCCTATTGCACATCTTCTGTTTCTAGTTCCTCCCCCCACCACCCATTTTCCTTTTTAAATTAAAAAAAAAAATACTAGAGAGGAAGGCGAGGAAGAGCTGGGCATGGAATGCTGCTGGAGCCCTTCTCCTCACGTCTGCGCCAACCCCCTGGTCCCTAGCAGAGATAGTCGCAGTAGTTACACTGCGCCCACCTTCCCTGCCGTCTGTGTGGGTTCTTGATGGCTGAAATGGATGTGCTGCTTGGACCTCTGGTTCTTGCCTGTGAGAGGGGACACCCCTCTGTTGTCTGTAAGGTGCAATTCCCCAGGTCCTCCAGGGGTGCTGGCTGGGGCCCTGCTACCTGAGTCGCCCATCTGCTTTGACAGGCCCCAGCTCCGATTTGGGGTCGGGGGACAGAGAGCTCCAGCTGGTCAGTCTGCAGGGCTCCAGGGAAGGGCAGGCAGAGGGGCCCATGGCACACAGTCCGGCCACAGACCAGAAGCCCTTCAGTTCCCCATCTGTCCAGGCCTCGAGTGCACGGCCAGTGAGCTCCGCGTGCTGCCGGGCGGCCTCCTCCACGAGCTCTGGCTGAGGCAGGTTCAGGATCCCACTCAGGCCCTGGAAACTCTGCTCCATGTACTCGTTGTGGGGTGGCCCCGCGTGCAGCCAGCTGGCATCATCTGGGGGTGCAGAGCAGGCAGTAAGCACACCCCACCCAACACATTCCACAGAGCCAGACCCAGGAGTCGGGTCTGGGCACCCCAGTTCTTGTCCCATTTCTACCATGGCAACAGTTCTTGCCGTGTGTTGAGCAGCCTTGGGCTAACCCAGGGAATTTTCTGTGCCTGTAAAACTGTTAGTTTTATAAAACCAAGGCAGTAATCCCTAGATTCCCAACTTTAGGATTAAGTAAAACAGTAGGTTCAAGGCACTTTAGAAAATAAGGTAACAGTCTGGTTGTGTCACCTGTGCTCCTTCCTGACCATCATCAGTGGCTCCCAGAACCCTCAGAAGCCGGTACTCAGGCCCTCCACCCCTCATGCACAGACATCGGCCAACTTTGTCCCCTTGGCTTAGAGCACACTTCTCTTTGTCCCTGAGGCTCAGTCCCAGTCCCCGCCTGCTGTGCAGCTGGCCTGCATTCTTCCCTCTGTGTCCTTCCCTAGACCGGGAGTTCCAGGAGTGCAGAGGACATGGCCTGTCCAGCCTGGATCTTCCGCAGCCCCAACACCCCCTCCTCTAGGCTAATCCTGCTCTTACACACCCTCTTGTGATAGGATGTGGTGGAAGGAAACATCTACTTACTGAGTACCTACTGCAACCCAGACACTCCTCCCCACATACTTGTCCCTAACATCTCCCAGGGGCAGTTACCTGCATCAGGCCTTCCCTTGCAGGAACCTGCCCAGCCCATGCCTCTGTTCGGAGCCTGTTCCCGTAGCCTCAGCCAAGTGAGTAGAGAACCATGTGACTCTGTCCACCTGCCACATGGTGGACTAGGATGGCCAATCAGGTTCGCTATCCCAAGAATGTGGAACCTAGGGACCAAGAGGCCCTACCCAGTCTCTGTTGCACTAAGAAGCCACATATGGAGAAGCAGAAAGAGCCAGAGCCTGAGGCCAATATGCAGAGACAGGACAGGATGAAGGACAAGATGGCCCTAGAGAGATGGAGAAGCACCTCTGGTTCCTCGTGAGACCTGAGAGATTTCCTGGGTTCTGTGAGGGGGAGCTCTGCATTCTTCCAGTAGTTTCCCATTTTTAACTTGAGCTAGGTTGAGTGGATTTGTGCTGCATGCACCCAGGTCTCTGTTAATTGTACTACTTTATATGTGATAAGACTGAGGCTCAGGAAAGCCAAATAGTTTCCAAGGACAAAGGCCAATCAAACTGTCAGAGCTACGTTCCCGACCCAAGTCTGCCTGACCCTTTCTACCATAACACAGGGCAGGACCCTGGCATGCTAAGGGATAGCAGCTCAAGGCCTAACCTTTCCCCCATCCCATACTCTAGGGCTGGGGGTGAGATCCCTGGCAAATCCTATTCTATCTGGCTTTGGGGCATCATTTGGGAACTACATCCTTACCTTTCCTGAGAGGTAGTTTGCGGTTGAAGGTCAAGGGCAGCACAAGGAAGCGGGTCTCAGCCAGCGGTTCCCAGAACTGAAGTAGTCGAACAGTCCAGGCCCCTGGCCGCAGGGGCCGGCTCAGCGGAGGCTTGTATTGCGTGACCTCAGTCTCCGCATCTACTGTGATGTCGTAAGATGTCGCTACCACATAAGTTGGGTCGATCCAGACCACAGTAGCTGTGAAGTTGGGGCCCCGGGCCCAGCGCTGCATGGCCACGGGCTCATCCAGCGGCCCCAGCAACCCCCCAAAGTTCCGGAAAAGACGCTCTTTGGGGTCCCACTCGGTGCCAACCTGTAGGGAAGGAGGCAGCTGGGCAAGAGCCTGGGGAGAGATCCTTCTCTCTACTCTGATGCTGCCTCTCACTGTGTAACCTCAGGCCAGTCACTGTCTCTTTCTTGGCCTCAGTTTCCCCATCTGCAAAATGAAGGGGTCAGACTAGGAGATCTTTAATATCTCTCCCAGCTCTGAGAGCTGTTCTAAGCTTCCATTTTGAACTGCTCTGCAGTGGTGTGGACATAAGGTAGAGATGGGGTTCATGGCCCTACCCAGAGATCATTCCCAGATAAAGCCAAAGCCTCTAAGAAAGACTGGGGAGCCACCCAAAAGCTTAATCATCTGGCCCAACTTGAATGTCCAAGTCCCTCTGGAAGAAATCTCTGTAGTTTAGAAGACCAGGCTTGCACTGTAGTGAAACTAACACTCCCTCCCTCCTCACTGCATAGCCTGTGTCTGTCTCTCAACTGGGAGCTGCTCCTCAAAGTGCACATGTGAGGGTGACACAGGACATCTGCATGAGGCATCACCAAGACTGCCATTACTGGGAAAGAGCCCAGTGAACCCAGTCCATAAAGGCCTAACCAAGTCCTTATCCCTCCCTTCATGTCTGTCCCTCTCATCCCACTACCCTGAGTCTTGCTGGGGGTCAGGAGAAAGCAAGTGGGGGACCTGTCCCACCTCCAAACTCTGGAGCCGGCTGGCCTGGTCACTGCGCCCCAACAGCTTCAGCGACCCCTGGGGCATCAGCCACATCTCAAGCGTCTCTGCTGGCCCCTGGGCTGAGGGCTGCACCGCCTGCGTCACCAGGTAGCCCTGGAAATGGTCGTCATAGAAATACAGGTGCACGCTGGACGGCAAGCCCCTGGGCTCAAACCTAAGAAGGTTCCAGCAGGGAGAAAGGGAGATGCCATCAGCACACTCGACTTGGCCTGGAGTCCCAGGGAGGGGGCTCTGGGGAGTCCCATCCCCAGGCACTTCCTTTGCCCCCAATCTCACACCCCACAGCACCTACGTGCCTGGCTCTTGCCTTCTTTTTTGTATTCGCATTTTTCCCTGCCTCGGACTGGGGGCTCACTGTGGGCTGGGGTTGTCGCTTTCTGATTGGCCTCCCCATAGGGCACCAAACCTTGAGGGCCTGCTGTATGTCAGAAGGGGGGTCTCACCTGCAGAGCTGGGTAGCTAGTGGGGGCACGGCAGTGGCGGCATGGCGTAGGCTGAGGCGGGCAAAGGCAGTGTAAGCGGTGAGCATGACATCACTGAGCCCACTGGGGCCATCGGCTGCGTCGTAGGTGTTCTCCCAGTAGGCCTTGAGGGCTGGCGTGCCAGGGGGGTAGCTGCCATACAGGTGGAAGTCCAGGATTTCTAGTACCTCCTGGTTCACAGTCGACTCGAACTTCCGGGCGAAGAAGGTGGGTCTGGAGACTTGCTGGAGGGGAAGAGGCAAGGAAGGTGAAGGGCTCTGGAGGTCCCAGAGAGCATGGCAGGGGCTGGCCCCTCACAGCACCACCTAGAGATCAGCCTCCTGCGGCTTTTCCTGCTGCTGCTGTAGCCCCAGACCCCTGAGGGCTGCCCCAGATGGAGGCTCCCCAGATTCTCTGACTGGCCTACCCTGCCCTTCTGACCTCAGAAAGCTCAGGGTGAAAGCTGGGGCGAAGGCCTAGCAAAGGGCAGCCTCTCTGGCCACAGACAATCACCTGCAGCCGTAGGAAGTCCTGTGGCTTGAAGTCATTTGGGGAGCAGCCACACCAGTCCACAATGTGCTTGTACTGGCACTTGCAGCCCAGCTTGCGGTTCCAGTTGGTGACCCGCAGGTTGTTGTCCACGAGGGTCTCACAGGCCAGGCTGTTCTCCAGCACCGTGTGGAAGAAGGACTGCAGGTAGCAAGGGAGGGCAGAAGGTGAGCTGTGGGCAGCCCAAACCATGCCCTCCCTGGCCTTCGTGCCTGTCTGGTCACCCACCTCGGCTGGGAGCAGTGTGTATGTATAGAACTGGCGTAGCTGGGCCACAAGCGGGTCGTCTGTGTACACCACATACTCCACGAAGCTGCGTGTCAGCACAAACCAGTCAGAGCCACCATCCACCACGATGCCCGCTGGGATCTGCCGCTCACCCAGGCGCCACATGTGCGAGTCACACTCATGGAAGAGCCGGTCCAGGCCCTGTTTCTTGATGAACCTGTGGGTGGCAGAAGAGCCATGGCTGAGGGTCCTGCAGGGTGGGGTCTAAGTTCTTTCACCCACCTGGCAACCCGTACTCCTCAATCTGTGATTGGCTGGAGGCTTTGTAACCCAGGGCTGGGGCCACTGAGCCCTACTGAGCCCCACTGCATGGGAGAGGTTGGGATGAGACCCCAGCACCAGGGCCTCCTTCCCCATCCCCCTCACCTGGAATTGTCCCGGCCATGTGACTTGAGGAAATTCTTGTCCCGGTTCTTGGACAGGAATGCCACCAGCTCATCATTGGTCCTGGGGAGGAATGGGTGGCCAGTAGCCGTGTGTGAAGGATGCTTGGTCACTGGCCCAGGGCAGACCCTAGTACTCTCTACCTCCACCCTGGCCCTTCTTTCCTCACTGAGAGCTGTCTGGCCATGTGCCCTACCCTCAGCTGATGCTCTGGGGTGGTGGGCACTGGGGCCCCTGAGGAAGACCACCCCATCCTTCCTCTACCCCCTGCTGCCTGACCCAGCACCCCAGGTACTGACCTCTGGCTCCTCCTCCTGCCCTTCTCCTGTCATTCTCAATTCTCAGATCATCCTTCAGCAACCCCTCCCCTAGAGCATGGCTGGGGCCATGTCTGGGTGGTGCAGGTCCCAGAATGAGACTTGGGGAAGGGCAGGGAGTCCATCAGGGTCCTCTAACCCAAGTGCCCAGCCAGGCCTCCCCTCCCATCCAGAGGATTCCAAGCCCCAACCACACACCTCGTTGGGTAGTCAGTGGCACTGAGGTTGATGAAGAAGTCCCAGGCCCAGCCAGGCACCTCCAGCAGGTCCTGCATGCTCCGCAGGTACATCCTCAGGAGGCTGGCCCCGCCCCAGATGGTGACCATGCGCCAGGGGGTCACTCGCACGTTGTCATACAGCTGGGCTAGCTCCATCACCTCACGGTGCAGGTAGTTGGAACGCTGGGGAGAGGAGACACTCAGCAGATGCAGCTGGGCATTGTAACTACCCCCGCTCCCACCCCAGGACAGAGTATAAGTGACATGAAACGGAGAAAGCCCAGGGCAGGGCTCCAGCTCCTAACTGCTGTGCCAGCCGCACTGGCCCCTCCCCCATTCTGGGCTTCAGTCTCCCTGTCTCTAGGATACCCAAGCCAGGTCAGAGCCTCTGTGCCCTTCTGTGTCTCATCTTTGCTCACCCCAGGCCCCTGGCCCCCCCCCACCCACAGTACCTTGTCCACATGGATATAAAAGAAGTGCTGCTCATGGTAGACAGCCTTGAGGAGACGTTTCAGCTGGCGGATGGCGCGGCCGTGAACCACCAGCATGTAGGCAATCCGTACTGGGGGGCCATCCACGGGCTGCTGGGCCCGCATCTCGTCCCACTGGATGCCAGGACTCATCTTCCCTGAGAATAGAGAACAGGGGCATCGGTGAGACCCTGCCTAGGTCACAGGGTGGGGGTGAGATGGAAAGAGGGGGCTGCCTGCCTTCCAGAGGAAGAAGCCTGGATTGAAGCCTGGAAGAAGCACAATGCTCCTGGGTCCCTGCTTCACCTCTGCCACTTAGTAAGTACACTGCATGAAAACTCTGAGCTTTCTTCCTCTGAGAAATGGGGGTGATGATCTGGGACCATGCCACCACCCCACCCAGGCCTGGGAAGGACTGGAGCGTCCCTGTCCCTCACCAGACAGCTGGCAGTGCCGGGGCACAGCCTTGGGCATGAGGCTCCCAGCCTGGTGCAGGCACACCACGTTGGCAATCTCCTGCTGGCACTGCTTGGTGCTGGCCCGGGCCAGTGCAGATAGCGCATCCTTGCCCACGATCTCGCACTTAGGGGTGAAGCCGTTGTCCGTGGGCTGGGGGGCGCCCTCCACGCTCCCTGTGTCTCCATGTGGTGGGAAACCAGCTGCCCCTACCAGTGCCTCCCCAGCTGCTGCTCCACTCAGGTTCTGGCGGCCTGGGGCCTCCGGGGGTGGGGCGGGCGGGACACGCCGGCTGGCTCTCTGCCGGCTGGTTACTGCCCGTACCACCTTGGCCACGGGCACGCCTGGGCTCTCGGTGCGGCCCCGCCAGCGCCCATGCCTTCTGCTTGCACTGCCTCGCCGCCCTGCTGAACTGTCCGTGTCCTTGGAGCCTTCGCCAGGGTCCAGTGGCCGTGGCTTCCTCTGCCTTCCTTTCTGTAAAAAATATGCACACACAGATCACTGGGGCAGTCACTTACCTCCTCCTGCTCCTTGAGCTCCATCTTGGCCAGGGGCACCCTCAGACCTAGAGGCTCCTGCCCACCCTTTACCGAGACAAGTTCTGTTCACCTGAGGACTCTGCACAAACGGCACTGCCACTGGGACACGTGCCTGACCAGCACTGGCCCTCCCTCCACTGTGCCATCACACCTCCTGTCCCCCACTAGCTCTCAGTTCACACGGCACTGTGCTTCTATTTTTGCTGTGGACTCAGATACCACTTTCTTTTTCAGCAGATATTAAAACGAACGTCCACATGTGTCCCAAGGGAAGGGAGTGGAGACCCTTGCAGAGGACGCAAGAGTGTCTACTTAAGACCCAGAACTCCTACCAGGGGCTGGAAAGAGACAGTGTTCTTCAGTAAACTCTAATTTCCAAATGAATCCAAAGCATTCTATCAACTAAGGCATTTCCATGTGGGAATACTGAGGCCACAGCAGAGTGATGGAGGAATGCCCAGGAGGGAGGATAGAGGTGAAACCTGAGACGCCAGTATTGGTTGGGTCCTCTGGGAAGCAGAGATCAAGGCAAGAGATTTGTTGGGGGTACACCTGTGGATGATGGGGGAGGAGGGCAGGAACTGGCAGGGAAAGGCTTCAGAACACAAAGGAGACAGCCATGCCAGGAGAGGGGCAGGAGAACTTCAGCCTGCAGCACAGCGCGGAGGACGTCCTGGCCAGCTCAGTGGGAAAGCAGCCCGGGACAGCCTGCAGACGTGAGCCCTCGTGCTGCCTCTGTGCTCAGCCGCAGTGAACGCTGAGACAGGGCCTGAAGGTGCCGGCAGCTGGAGGCTGTCACCTCACCACACTTGCAACAGGTTCTCCCTTAAAGGGAACTCTGCAGCGATGTGCACCTCGGCTGCCATGCCCCTGCTTCCTGGCTGCATGAGCCCTGGCCCCTGCTGCCTCTCCTCAAACCCAGGCGCTTCCCTAGAGGGCCTGGTCTTGCTTGAACGGCATGTCCACCCACCTCCTCCCCTGCTCTCCCTGTCCCGCTCCCCCTGCCTGACCGAATCCTGTCCCTGCTTTCAGTCCAGCTCCCCGCCTATGGCGCGCGGCGACCCCGTCTGCCCCAGTGGGATGTGCTAAGCTCCGGGGCCCTGGATGTTCCTCTGGCAGACAGTGAACTCCTCGAGGAGAGGCACGTCGGCTCCATCTCCCAGGGCCTGGCAGAGCAGCTGGCACGCAGGGGACGTCTGGCTGTGTCTGGTGGGTGAGACGTGGAAGGGACGGAGGAGCAAGAGGCACGAGTGACCGCTCTGGAGTTTCTGGGGCGGGTGCTAAGCCTAGCTCTGCCAACTCACTAGCAGTTCCCTAGCTTGTCTGAGCACAGTCACCCAGCTGTGAGTATCACGAGATACAGCATGAGATAATGCGGCCAGAGAGCTGTCTCCCCCCGCCGCCCTCACTGCTCTCTCTGTTCACTAGAAACCCTCTCCCATGGGCCTTCCCCTCCACCACGCCACAAGCTCTCCACTGCTAGGTCCTCTCCCTTCTTGGCCTTTCAGCAGCATGACTTAACGATCAAGCTCTCTTCCTTGAAGCCCCCTCCTCACTTGGTTTCCAGGATACCCCCTGGCTTCTCACCTGTCTCTGCTTCCACTCCCTGCCAGTCTTCCTGGTACCGCCTCGGCGTGCCCTGGGGCCTTTCCCTGTCCCAGCTCCTTCAGCCTCTCGTGTCTAAGCTCCATGCGCACTCCCAGATTCATCTCTGGCCTGGGTTACTCCCTTGAACATCCAGGGATTTAAGTTCCACCAGCCTCCCTGACAGCCCCCTGGGGAGCCTCGCAGCCCTCTCTCCAACACTCAACTCCTGCGCTTCCTCTCCAACCTGCCCGTGCTTCAGCCTGCCCCACCGCAGGTCACGACAACTCCATCCCTCAGGTTGCTCAGGCCAAACACTCTTCTCTTTCCCTCACACCCACCTCCACTGCATCAATCCATCCTGTGGGGGCGACTCTGATCCCTCCTCACTGTCCCCTCACTGGCTCCTGCCTGCACTCCCTGGTCTCCCAGCCCCTATTCCTTCCACTTCAGTCTGTTCTCATCAGAGCATCCAGCGTCCTGCTGAAACTTAGCTCCCATCTCCCCACCCATCTCAGGATAAAAACCAAAGCCCTTAAGAGAGACTACAGAGGCTAACTGAGCTGTGTCTGCCTGTCCCCTCTCGCCTCTTGGTCCTTTCTGACCTCATCTCCTAAGAACCCTTTCATGGTCACTCTCCTCCAGCCGCAGTGGCCTTCTCCATGTCCCTCTATCCCACTGGCACTCTTGGCTCCGGCCTTTGCACTCGCTGCCCCTGTGCCTGGCAACCCCCCGGCCCCAGCTCATTCCTGGCCGCCTTCAGTTCTTTGTTCAGATGGTGCCTTCTCTGTTGGCCCACCCCGACCACTGCAGTGAAAGCTCCAGCCCTCCCGCATCCTCTGCTTCATCTTCCCTGTAGCACTTCATACCTTCTATCGTTCTATTGTTTATTTTATACAGTGTTATCCTGTGGCTGTCCCCTCACAAGATCGTACATTCCACAGGGGCAGAGAATTTTGTTGTTTTGTTCACAGACATATTAATATTCCTGCAGCCCAGGAGAGTGTCTGGCAATAGTGGACACTCAGTATTTGCTGAATGAATGCATGTAGAGCGCTTGGCATAGGTGCAGCATTCAATAAACGCTGCTGTCCTTGTCATTATTACTACTGGAAGGGGAGGAGGAAATAGTCAACTATGAAGTCAAGAGAGAGGCCCAAGACCCTCAGACACCACGGACTCCACTGGGGGCTGGGTTCTCTCTGCTCCTCACTCCCTAAAACCTTCCTTCTCTCCCCTGTCTGAGCATGGCAGGAACCTCACACTGTCAGGCTGACAGCCACCTTCAGCCAGAGTCCCAGCCCCACACCCTAGACCCCAGGCCCTCTATGCCCAGCACCCGGCCAGCCCTCTGATCTCTTAAGAGGTGGCCAGAGAGAGCTGGGGTGTCCATCCCCATCTGAGAAGAGATACCTGCAAGAGGCGGCAGCAGGCCCTATCCTGTACCCACATTGGGAAGGGCACCTGGGTGAGCAACTCCTGGGAAGGGTGAATGCAGCCCCACTGAGCTGAGGGTCTGTCAGCCTGGTGACATCTGACCTGGCCACACAGGAAGCAGAGAAGGACATGCCCAAGCTTAGGCGAGTAGAGATGGCAGAGAGTTGTGGGCTCTCAGGGTGGAAGCCAGTGTCAGTGAGTCAGGAAGCTGGTCGGGAGGGCAGGACACAGGGCACAGGGCCAGGCTGGCTGTGGTGGGGGACAGGATGTGGGAGGAGACGGGCATGGTGGTGCCCTGCACTGCAGCAAGGAACTGGCCGACCCTGAGAAGGACAATCCCAGAGGAGGCTGGGGGTCCAGGAGGCAGCAGGGAGGGATCAGAGAGGCTCTGGAGGGCAGTCAGCCCCTGCCCCGCACCTTCCCAGGCACGACCTTAGCATCAGCAGGCCCCAGGCTTGCGCCCCTGACAGTAGCCCCTGAGGTGAGGGACCTGGCTGATTACTAAGGGTGGGTGGGGCCTAGGCCTCTGGCCTGGATGCGCTCTGGCTTTAGAGGCCCCCTCCTCAAGGAGGCATTTCAAGTCCTCTGCCACTTCCTGGCTCTGTAGCTCTTGAAATCCTTCTCTGAGCCACAAAGACAGTGAACACAGAAATGCTCACCCCACACCCCACCTTCTTTGGATGTCTCAGACTGCATTTAAAATAAGTGGTGAGACAGTGTTTGTGAGAGCTTTGAAAACTATCAAGTGGCTCTTTGGAGGTTAGTGATCATCCCTGGTATCCACTCTGGCCCCCTCTAGAGTGCACATCTTAAATGCACATTGGATCCTGTTGCTGCTTAAACCCCTCTGTTCTCTCCCACTGCACTTAGAAATAAAACCTGAGCCCCTTACTGTGGTCCTTTCAGCCACACGGAATCCAACCTTCTTCCAAGGAGAGCACCACACCCTCCTGGCCATTCCTCAAGGGTGCCCAGCTAAGCCCATACTCCTCGGGGCCTTCTGCCTGCACTCTCCTGCCCTCCTCTTCCTGTGAGAAGCCTTCCCCACCCGCTGATCCCAACCAGCCCCTTGTTACCCTATTGCGTTTCCTTTCCACTGTCCCTGTACACTGCCTGCCCATGAGGCCAGGGCTGTCATCTATTTTATTTCTGTATCCTCAGTGTTAGCACAGTGCCGGATACGAAGTAGGACTTAATATTTGTTGAATGAATGAATGAATGAATCCATATTCCCAATATGCAGTGCTGAGATAATAATGAGAGTCATTTACTGACAACTTAGCATGTGCCAGGAACTCCTGCAAGCGCTTCCCAGGCATGGCTTTCATTTTATCTTTATAATCACCCAACATGAGAGGTGCTATTATTATCCCCGACTTGAGAAGGACACACGAGGATACAGAAAGAGGTGAGGTCATTTGCCGGTGGTCTACTCAGTAGCAGAGGTAGAAGAGGATGGTGCGTGGGCTGTCCATCTCAGTGCTCACCTTCCAAGCACTATGTTATGCTGCCTGGCGAGATGGTTGCTGACGGGGTCCAAGCATCAATGGCTGCCTGGACTGCACAACCTTCAGTTCATCGGGAGTCTTTTTCCATCCCACTCCAGGATTCCCCTGTCAGCTTCACCAGGCAGCTGCAGAAGGAGGTGCGGGTGGGGGACGGTATCCCAACCACTCCACTGCCCCAGTTCTCCACCCAGGCTGTGGGCAGGGCGGCAGGGACCTCAGCCCATTCAGAGACTCACAGACCCATGCTGCTCAGGGTCATTTGTTTTGGAGAGGACTCAGATGCTTTGACATGCCCCTCCCCAGAGTGGTCATCAGACTCTGCTCACATACCCTAGGGTCAGAGGGCTCCCTAACTGCCTTGGCAGCCTGTACCATCTTAGAATGTCCCATCTGCCCAAAGAATCTTCTTACACCAGGCCTGAACCCCTCTCCTCCTCTTCCTCCTACTTAGGTCCACACAGAACAAGCTCATTCCCGGCAGATGTCACAGAGCAAGCCACCCCCACCCCTACCTCCTTTTGGAGTTATGGTCTCATGTGACTCTGTTCCAGCTTCCCTCACCATCCCACCTTCTTGGTTCTCCCAAAAAAGGCAAGGGTAGTTCTTCTAGTCTCCACACTAGAGAGGCCTTCCAGACTGACAAGATGCGGGAAGCGGAAGTGGACATCGGGGCTCCCTTGGCCTTCACCCTGCCAGCTGAGAAGCCCAAGAGGACAAGGCAAGCAGAATCTCTGACCCAGAGCCCTGAAGGTACCAGAACAAGGGGGTGGAGGCAGGGAAACCCTGATCTCTGGCCCACAGCTTAGGGTTGTGGTTTGGCCTATCTTCTCTGCCCTTCCAGGATGAACTCAGACCCCATTGGCCCCTTCGTAACCACACTGGGGAGAAAGTATCTGGGCCTCTAGGTGAAAACACATCAGCCAAGAGACTGGGACCTGGGGACTGAGGCAAGGTAGGACCTAGGGACTGAGCAGGATGGTGGTTGCCTCTGCTCCAAGGCCTGGGGCTCTGCTAAACCAGCTGCTGCTGTCCTCATTCCCTTAGAGCCAGAGGCACCCCCTCCCCAATTCCCTAATGTCCTGAGGCCAACTCACCGGCTCACTTCCCCTCCCCTACCCTTCTGAAGACCCACCCAGGTTCTTCAAACCCCTGGCTGAAGAAGCCACACCTCCAGTTCTCTCCCTCGGGGTCACTCCCTGTTCCCTCAGTTCCCGGTACACACTTTGTCCCAGGCTCGTATTCCACCCCAGAGCTCCACTTCCTCACTGGCCGCTGCCCCTCAGGCATAGCTGGGCAAGGATGCCCAGGGTCCCTTGGCCCCACTCCTCTGCCCATGGCGCGCACACTCCCGCCCCCTCCCAACTTTAGAAAGTTTGGCCTGGGGCTCCCCAGCTCCGTGCAGGCTCGGGCCCAGCCCCGCCTCCTAGCCCAGCTCCCCGCGCCTGACCTTCATCGCTCCCCCGGCCAGAGACCACCCCACCACAACCTGCTCCTCCCGCCCCAGCCCCCAGTCTGCCCGTGGCCCGGGTCTCCGGGTCACGCACCGCCCCCGCGCGCAGCCCTCTAGGCCTCCCTGGGAAGGGGGCACCAGGGGACCGATGCTCCGCTCCAGGTGACCGCCAGCGCCCCGCACGAACGCGGCCCGTGCCCCACTTCCCTGGCCGGGGCCGTCCTCAGCCCCGCCAGGACCCCGCGCGCCCCCGCGCCCGGCCTGCCCGCCCGCCCGGCAGTCGGAGCACCTCGCCCGCCTCGTCCTCCTCCAGGCCGCTGAAGCTCCACACCACCAGGCCCTGCAGCAGCAGGATGGCCAGCGCCGTGGCAATCGCCAGCTTGTAGCGCCGCACCAGCTTCTGTACTCGCGCGCTCGCCACCATCTTCCTGCCCGGGACGCGGGGCGCGCGCCCAGCCCTGCAACCCGGCCGCGGGCTCGCGCACGGGCGCGTGGCCGAGCCCCCCTCCCGGGGAGAAGGGCTGGGCGCGCGCCGGGGCGGGGCCTCGGGAGCGCCGGCCCCGCCGGCTAGGGGCGGAGCTGGGCCGGCAGAGCCTTCTTCCCCGACGCCGCTGGCTCCCGGCCGTGTGCAGGCCTGCGGCGCTCCCCTCTCGGGCCGCGGCTCGGTCCATGTGGGTCTCCCGCGTGTGCTCACCTCTTCCTGGACGGCAAACCCATTGTACTGGGGTGCGGAGGGTCTGCGGCCCCACCTCTCTTGCCTGGTGTGGAGAGTCGCGGGGAAACTCTGCCCCGCGCGGGGTATGCTCTCGGCCCCAGGGGCCCATGAATGCTGGAGTCCCCCAAAACGAGTTGGGAGAGGCGTGTAAGTGGCGTAGCCCCTGCTTAAAAACCTGGAGGCCGCGCCTACGGGGCAAAGTCTAACCCCTTGACTGGCATCCGAGGCCCTTCACAAATCCTTTCCTCTCTCCCTCTCATCCTGAGCATCTTCAGACCTCTACCAGAGTCGCGGTTTTCAAACTCTAGCGTGCTTCAGAATCACCTGGACGACTTGATAAAACAGATTCTAGTCCCCACCCCCCAGAGTTTCTGCTTTGGTAGGTCGTGAGTGGGGCCTGAGAATTAGCATTTTCAGCAAGTTCTCAGGTGATGCTGATGCTGCAGAGAACCACTAGACTTTGGCGCATGTTGTTCCCCCAACGCGTCCCAGCGCCCTAGCGGTGGTCCCCCTCCCCCACTCCCATCAATGGCATCTTCTGTGCTTCCGCAGCCCTGTACAGTGAGCACTGATTACTAATCTGGTCATGATTTCCCTAGGATCGTGCCTTATTCACTTTTGAATGCTTAGCAAGTGAAGCCCAACTTCCTGTCTAACCTACGTCCCTGACGTTTTTTGAGAGCCTGGCATGGTCAAGCACCGCATTAGACGAGGTCTGAGTACCTGTGATCCTCCCCTGAACCTGGCAGGTCCATGGAGCGAAGGAAGGAGAGAAGAGGTAAAGCAGTGCCCGCCAGAGCAAGGCGAATTACCAGCCCGTGAAGCCAAGCACTGTGGGAAGGACGTAATAAAAATAGCAAACCCAAGATAGTTTTACAAAATTTGAAAAGTTTGAAGGCAGTGATGGAGGGTTTTGGAAGTTGCCAGGAGATTAGGTTGGTGAGGGAGTTCTAAACTGTGATGAGTACAGGAGATGCAGTCATTTGATGGCACTTAAATAAAACCCGCTTTAATCATCTCCTGAGGCTTTGGCATTTGCAATCATTCCATTCCTTAGCATTTGTTAAGTGGGAGAATTGTAAACAATGTTTCAGATGACAGTTTGGCTACTTAAGAGAACCTACACTTCAAGGATTTTGGAAAACATCAATTGACATGCAAGCAATTGATGTTATTAATAATTAAATATTGATCTTATGTGCTCATCAGATCAGGTCCCCTAGGGACCTCTACCTGCCAATACTTACTCCCCAGCAATGAAAATACCTTTATTTTTCACTGGTTTTATATATATAATATATATTAATATAATATTTAAACCCTAAAAACAAATGAGGAAAAAAGTAACAGTCACCTGCAATCCCTCACCCTGAGATAATCATTAACATTTTGGTGACTGTTCTTTCCCCTATCTCTTTGTGTGTATATAATTTTACATGGATGGGGTCGCATCATATACATCGTTTTTTTTTTTTTGAGACAGAGTCTCACTCTGTTGCCCGGACTAGAGTGAGTGCTGTGGCATCAGCCTAGCTCACAGCAACCTCAAACTCCTGGGCTCAAATGATCCTTCTGCCTCAGCCTTCCAAGTAGCTGGGAATACAGGCATGTGCCACCATGCCCGGCTAATTTTTTGCGTATATTTTTTAGTTGGCCAATTGATTTCTTTCTATTTATAGTAGAGACGGGGGTCTCGATCTTGCTCAGGCTGGTTTCGAACTCCTGACCTTGAGCGATCCGCCCGCCTCGGCCTCCCAGAGTGCTAGGATTACAGGCATGAGCCACCGTGCCCAACCCATATACATCGTTTTTAAATATTATTTTTAAGTATTTCTCTCTCCTCCCCCTCCACATTAATAGCCTGGCTAGCTTGCTTCCTTCCTAACCTCCTTCCTTCCACCTTTCTCCATAACAATTCATACGCACACATACACACACTCACACAGGTTGTTCTTTTTGGAGGGAGTCACTATATGTAATTTAATTTTTATATTGGGGTATTTATTTATTTATTTATTTTTTTGAGACAAGAGTCTCACTCTGTTGCTCAGGCTAGAGTGCCAGGGCATCAGCCTAGTTCACCACAATCTCAAACTCCTGGGCTCAAGCGATCCTCCTGCCTCAGCCTCCCGAGTAGCTGGGACTACAGGCATGCGCCACTATGCCTGGCTAGTTTATATATACATACATATATTTTTTTTAGTTGTCCAGCTAATTTCTTTTTATTTTTTTAGTAGAGACGGGGTCTCGCTCTTGCTCAGGCTGGTCTAGAACTCCTGAGCTCAAATGATCCTCTTGCCTTGGCACCCCAGAGTGCTAGAATTACAGATGTGAGCCACCACGCCCAGCTGGTATTATTTTATTTAAAAAATTGAATTATATTACATGTACTTCTCTGCATCTTGCTTTTCTCCCTTAACCATAAATACATGGTAGAAATTCCCCAAGTTGGATTGGACAGGTCTAACTCATTCTTTTTAATGGCTGCATAATATTCTGCTTCCTTTTAGAATGGGCATTCACTTGGTTTCCAGAGTTTTGCCACTGCCACACAGCTATGATAAACATGTTTCTATGCCTGTCCCTGTGCACTCATAATTTTACTTCTATGTTAGAGTTTCCCAGGAGTAGGATTACTGGGGGAAAGGGAATTTTTAATTTTAATAGATACTGCCACCAGCTGGCCACGATGGCTCACACCTGTAATCCTACGACTTTGGAAGGCCGAAGTGGGAGGATCACTTAAGGCCAGGAGTTTGAGACTGGCGTAGGCAACATAGTAAGACACATTTCTACAGGGAAAAAAAAAAAGAGCCGGTGAGGTGGTGCACACCTGTAGTCCCAGCTACTCCGGAGGCTGAGGTGGGAGGATTGCTTGAGCCCAGCAGTTCAAGGCTGCAGTGAGCTATGATCCTGCTATTGCACTCCAGCCCTCCAGCCTGGGTGACAGAGTGAGACTCTCTCTTAAAAAAAAAAAAATGATATTGCCAGATTGCTTTCCCAAAATGTTCGGACAATTCACATTTCCAACAACAGTGTGTGAGGCTATTGTTTTCCTGCAGCCCTTCCAGTAGCAGGTGTTATTCTGTTTTTAATTTTTGCTAATCTGATAGGTGAGAAGTGACCTCATTGTTTTTTAATTTGCAGTTCTTGGCTGGGCAGTGTCTGGTAATTGGTTTATTGACTTGTTGTTGTTGTTTGTTTTGTTTGTTTTTTATCTCAAACTCCTTGCAAGGAAAAGTTTTATTGACTGGATTTGCTCTTTGGCAGTTGCCTCTTCACATTCTCTGCAAATGAACCTATGGCTATGGCATTGTTTGTCTTTTTCTTATCAATTTTTAAGAGTACTTATCTATTTAAAATTTTCCTCAATTTATCATTGCACTTTGACTTTTTAAGGCCATTCTAAAATTTTTAACTTTTTTGTAACCAAATATGTTCCTTTTTCTTTTATGGCTTCTCATTTTTTGTTTTAATTTAGTAGATCTCCCTAGTTCTTGATGATGTATATGTATATTTCTCCTATAATTTTTATTGTGTATTTTTCTACATGTAACTCTTTAATCCATCTGGAATTTGTTTTTATATATGGTATGAAATAGGGGTTTGGGAGTCTGTTTACATTTTTAATTATTATGGATACATACTAGTACATATTATGGGGTACATGTGATGTGTAGGCATGCAGCGTGTATCAGAAATCTTTATTTAGCTTGTATCTAAATAAAGCTTCTATCAGTATCTATTAATACTTAGATTTTATTGTTTTTAGACAACAGATTTATTATTGAGGTATAATATGCACAGTTCAATTTAGACTATATAAAAATGCAAGGTTCATTGGTCCCCTCAGTGCCCTTTTCAGATTCCCCTCTAACTTCCATTCTGCTTTTTTCTTTCATTGTAAAACTTGAAAATAGAAAATGGTTCCTCAGAAAATCAGAACAAGAAAGCATTCCTTAGTGTTAAGTAGGTTGCTCGTATGATATATTCCTCCTCATGTGAGAGAATTCTCCTTTCCGAGCTATTTTATGAGGCAAGGATGCTGAACATTTTCAAATGCATTTTCAGCAGCAAGAGTCCCAGCTTGGCTGGGCACCAGAGGACGGAGGCCCCTGCAGGCCCCTGCAGGCCCCTGCGAAGCTCCAGGCTGCACCTCCAAGCGCCTCCTCGGGCTCTGTCTTGCTGCCTTTATCTGGTTTCTGCTTATCTGTCCAGTTCCTTCCAGGTGACACTTCACTTGGCTGTCTGCTGGCCTCATCCTGGCTTTACCCCTAGATGCTACCTTTCAGGGCACTCTTTGCCCATACCCAAGCCAGCTCCCGATCCCCCTGATCCCCACTTGTCAGGATGTTCTGACATCCATTGAAAGGATCATGGGGGGTTTTCTAATGTGGCCTATTGAGATAATGAATTATTTCAAAAATAGTTTGCACATATTAAAACATTTCTGGGCTGGGCATGGTGGCTCACGCCTGTAATCCTAGCACTTTGGGAGGCTGAGGTGGGAGGATTGAGGACAGGAGTTCAAGACCAGCCTGAGCAAGAGCAAGACCCCGACTCTAGTAAAAATAGAAAAATTAGCCAGGTGGTGTGGTGCGGCCTATAGTCCTAGCTACTCAGGAGACAGAGGCAGGAGGATCCCTTGAGGCTAGGAGTTTGAGGCTGTAGTGAGCTAGGATGATGTCACTGCACTCTACCCAGGGTGATAAGAGTGAGATCATGTCTCAAAAAACAAAACAAAAACAAAAACAAACAACAAAAACAAAACAATGGTCTCCTGTAATTTTTATTTAACATGATCAACATTAAGGTTTTTCTGGAGAAAAATTTAACACCATTCCATCTCTCATTTTTCTTTTGCAGTTATTTTGTTGTATCAGATGTCAATAGT
>CAUYRT010037402.1:0-60964 GCA_963574885.1 Lepilemur ruficaudatus
GTGGAGTCTCTCGTGGTCTCAGGTATCCCTCCTTCTGACCCTCGTCCGATGTATACTTGTCTGCTTGCTTATTTCTGCCGCTTTCTTCTAAAATCTGTCTTTTTTGCGGAGACACTCTGGCTGGCGGCTTTACTCGTCCGCCATCTTTAATTCTCTCCTCCTTCATTCTAAGTAATTCCTTCAGATACCTCTTCCAGTTAATAAATTCTGTTTTCATTTCTCCACTGTGGTGGTGCTCAGGCTTAATTCTCCAAATCCCAGTTCAAACCTTTTGTTCTTTTGTAGGTATTTGTCCCCAAATAAAGTATTTTCCTCTTCCTTTCCTCTCTTTTTTGTGCTGCTGTTCCATTTTGTTTACTGTCACCCCCTGAGTTCAGCTTCCTGTTTGTTTGTTATGTCTTTGGAAATGATCATACTTTCTTGTGAATGAAGCAGTGCTTTCTATCATGATTCTTATCTCCCATCTAGTTTTATTAAAGCTGAGGTACACTATAGATAGAGTGTGCACTGTAGTGCCTTAGTACTTCTTTATGCTTTTGACATTGTGGTATAGTTATTGGTTAATTGTGTCATCTCAAGATCTCATTATGTCTCTTATCTTTATATCTGTTGATGTGCTTCAGGCATAATCATTACCATTTGTTAATTTATAATAACCATTTGATAATAACAAATGGTTATTTGATAATAACCATTTGTTTAAGACTTGTCTTACCCTTTCAATTGTAAACATGTTGTAGGTAATATATATTAGGATCACAGATTTTTGTTTTTTATAGGATTTATATGCTAACATATTTCAAATTTGTTACCTTTGTCTATATCTATCTGATTTTGTTATTTTGTTTTTCTAATAAGTATGTCAAAATCTTTAGCACACATATATATTACTGCCCCTTAATCTAATCATGTTAAATAGATATTCCCTAAGAGTTAAGAACTATTTCTATAATTCAGGGGGTATAAGCCTACAATGTAGGGATGACAAAAAAATAATTAGTTTTCTATTTGGTAATTGTTTCCTAACAGTTTCTGGATATTAAGATTCCCTCAAATTCTAAATTTTAGAATGGCCCTTACGATGGATTCTATCTTCATTTAATTTGGAGAATTGAAGATGTTACTCATTTTAGTCTTGTAAACCTGGCCTTCAGAGTTTATTTTTTAAATCATTTTTTACTTTTAATCATTCTGTGAATGGATTTGGGTCCTATTTTCACTTTAAAAGTTGAAAAATATGATCTCAGAACTATAGTTTTTCACCATTTTTATTTTATTGTGATGAACTTTTGAAACTAAATACGCAAGCATTTGTGTATTCATTCTGTTCAAAAGAAGAGTATTGTTTATTCTACCTTGTAAGTGTCTTTTCTTACTGTCACCTTAGACAAAGAAACAGCCTTGGTATAACAGCACATTGGCATCAAGACGAAAACGACTCACTGCTCATTTTGAAGACTTAGAGCAATGTTACTTTTCTACAAGGATGTCTCGTATCTCAGGTACATGTTCAACCCTTCTCTTAAAATATCTCAAGTTCATATTTCAGATCTGTTTCTAGGTTTTTATGCTGGATTTATGGGAATTCCTAGTTGCAGGGCAAAAGTGTGTATTTTTAATTAAGTCTAGCAAAGCGTTATTCTTTGCAATCTTGGGGAATATTGTTTTCCAATGGCTATTTTTGTTCTCTTTTACATTTGGGAAGTTTTTTTTTTTTTTTTTACAAGAAAAAGAAATTTTTTATTGATAATAAATATTTTACATATTTATGGGGTACATGTGAGTGCTTTTTAATAGTATAGAATGTGTAATGATCAAGTCAGGGTGTTTAGGGTATCATTCACTTTTAGTACTTATTTCCATATGTTCGTAACATTTTAAGTTCTCTTTTCTAGGTTCTTTGAAATGTATAATGTATTATCATCTTAACTATAGTCATCCTAGTTTGCTATCAAACATTAGAACTTACTTCTTCTATCTACCCATAAGTTTATTTGGGAATTTATCTAGCAAGCTATATAAAGTTAAAGGAAATAAGCCATGAATCTGTAGTTAGCAAAAATAAGTTCCATTTAGTTGCCCCCTTTGAACATTAATTAAGTTCTGTGCTAAGAATAAAAATATGAAAGAACTGACTCTTATTTTCAAGGAGTGTTGTAAATCTAGTGGGGGAAAACAACAGGTAAGCAATTTTTTGTGATATTATGTGTTATATAAATATGTAAGGGTATTATGAGAATAGAGACAAATATCCACTAATACAACTGGGAGTGAAAAAGCCAAGTTGAAAATGGGGAGATGTAAGGGAATGATTAGTATAGGAATTTCAGAGGAGTAATATTTTGGGTTAGGCTACTATGAATTAACTGAAAAAGATAATTAGAAATATGTTCAAAGTAGAAAAAAATAACATGAATGTAATAGCATAGGATATTCTTGTTGCTGTGGAGAAGTAATATAGTTTGGCCTCTTTTTGTTAGCTCTCTCTTCTTCAGCCTTTCTCAGTGTCTTTGCTCATCAGTGAAGTAGGGATGTTAATACCAACCCTAATGGGTTTTTTAAGGGTTATAGGTTGTATGTAGAAAACACAATGGTACATCTTAGATGCTCAGTTAATGTCATTAGTCACCTGCTCAAAAAGAAGACCACTGAGGAAAAAATGTCTGATATTTTATTGGCTATTAAAAGTAGGCCTTGGTTTTCTCTGGAATAAACATGTTTATATTATTAATCTATATATTGCTTAGATCCTTCAGACAAATTTGCCTTCAGATTGGTGGTGGAGGAAAATATGTATTAGATTTACATAGCATTTTTCCTAGGAAGACTAAAGAAGAAGCCACAATTTGTGTATTTGAAATTAATGATAAACAGTTTTTACAGATGGAAAGCTTTCAGTTATTGCCTAGGAATTGAGCCCTTTTTTGAGCCTCTGTAGTAGTCTATAAATGTAAACTACAGTAGGAAGTTGTTAAATTGAAAGTGGCCTGAGACCTGCATTCTAACTAGCAGAGTTCATATTAACCCATTCATATGCTGTTTGTTGGTATGATGTTGAAATGTAACTATAGACAAGTGGCAGACATTTAATAAAAATAAAAAGATGGGAAAGAGATTGAAGTAGGCTATCATTATTAATAATTTTTAAGTCACTAGCAGTGTAGGTAGGCTATGGAATAGTAAAAGTAATCAAAAGCCAACTTAATTTATTTTGAGGGAGGATAGCTTTACTCAACAGTTGAATAATAAGGTAAAACCAGGAAGAAAATTAGATAGATTTTTGATTTGGGGGATGGCATCTCGCTCTATTGCACAGGCTGGAGTGCAGTGACATGATAATAGCTCACTGCACCTTGAACTCCTGGGCTCAAGCAATCCTCCCATCTCAGCCTCCCAAGTAGCTGGGACTAGAGGTACGTGCCTCCGCATCTGACTAATTTTTAAACATTTTTTTAGAGGTGGGGTCTCACTGTGTTGCCCAGACTGGTCTCTAGCTCCTGGCCTCAAGTGATCTCCTGCCTCAGCCTCCCGAGTCACTGGGATTGCAAGCATGGACCACTGTGCCTGGCTTAGATAGGTTTTTATTTGTTATGGTGGGCATGGCTACATTGTACTTAAAACATGTCTCTAGTTTTTAGAAATCTCAAGTTAATCTTATCTAATTTGCACATTTGCTACCATAATAATATTGCTGAATTTGCAGTTCCTCCTAGTGTCTTTGACTACAAAGGGAAAATTTTAAGCTGTCAATAATGGGTTACTTAAGAGGTTGGTTGTCCTTTGTTTATTTTCACATGAAAATCCACGAATCCATTCCCCTCCACAGCATTTATTTCCAACTTTGAAAATAAGAGGTGAATATTAAGAAATTAATATCTTGGATTCATAGTTATAACTGAAAGAGGAAGTAAGTTATAAAGCTGTAGGAGAAAGAAAAGAGACAACGAACACACTTTTACAAACCAATCTATAATTAGAATAGGAGGGGTGATATACCAGCAAATATGTATGGATGGTGATTATAAAACACAAAGCAAACAAAATCCTGCCTTATCATAGCCAGATATGTGAAAACCAATTGCTAAATTTTCACATATTGAAATAACTAATTTTATTGTTTTCTTTATAGTTTCTGTTTAAAGTAGATATTAATGAGCTTGTATGTAAAGCAGAAGTCCAGTAGCCTAGAAAAGGATTATGGCCTTCACCAGAATACACATTCTTGAATGCTTGTGTATTTTATGTACTGAGGAATTGATGTCAAAATGTGAAAGAATAGAATGACATTAAAACAACGTTTAATACATTAACTGCCATGTGAGTTGTATTTAACTCATACTAATTTTGAGCCAGGGACCTTGTAGAGCTTATGTAATTCACACGCCTGTCTCTTAATCTTAGGAGAAAGTGAAGAACTATTTTTCATGAGAACTATTTTTCAAGTTGCATATGGGCCACACACAGAAAACAATAAAACATAACAGATTTTTCATTAGATCTAAAAGAATTTTTTTGCTTTCAAAGTTTTTATTCTGTTTTTGTAATAAAACACCATGGCCCCAAGGAAAAAAAAAATTTTTTTTTTCCTGGTGTGGCCATCACTCTGTTAAATGAATAAAGCAGTTGTCTTCTCAGTAAGTATTTATTATGTTAAATAGCTTACAGTAATAGGATTACATGTTAAAAAAAAATTAGCTATTGCATCCAAACCATTCTGCAGTGCAGTTGATGACTTTTTTCCCCCCAAGAGACCATGTTTTATTGAATTTGTTAAATTTCCTGAAAATAATTTTGTGGATCAGGACCTTTATCTCAATGCTATTATGATGTTGCATGCTAGTTATTTTTTTGCTGTTTTTAGAATGAAAGCACTAGTAAATTGGACCCTTTTAATCTAGGCTGTTAGATGGATTTGCTTAATGTTTAAGTGTTTAAAATTTATAAAATATCAGGAACAAAAATCTTACACTTAGTTTCCTCAAGTAATTGTTATTTGTGTGTTTTTTTTTTTTTTTTTTTTGAGACCGAGTCTTACTTTGTTGCCGGGGCTAGGGTGCCATGCATCAGCCTAGCTCACAGCAACCTCAAACTCCTGGGCTCAAGCAATCCTCCTGCCTCAGCCTCTGGAGTAGCTGGGACTACAGGCATGCACCACCATGCCCGGCTAATTTTTTTTTTATGTATATAATTTTAGTTGGCCAATTAATTTCTTTCTGTTTTTAATAGAGACGGGGGTCTCGCTCTGGCTTAGGCTGGTTTCAAACTCCTGACCTCGAGCAATCTGCCTGCCTCGGCCTCCCGGAGTGCTAGGATTGTAGCGTGAGCCACCATGCCCGGCCTATTTGTTTTTCTTTGTAATAATTGTTAGATAGATTTCTTCATGCAAACAGTTATCTTCAAAATAACCTAATATCTCCAAATAAATAAATCCTTTGCTATGTATTATATAATCATATAACTC
Source organism: Lepilemur ruficaudatus (assembly GCA_963574885.1). Taxonomy (NCBI): domain Eukaryota; kingdom Metazoa; phylum Chordata; class Mammalia; order Primates; family Lepilemuridae; genus Lepilemur; species Lepilemur ruficaudatus. The sequence continues at coordinate 5,462 of CAUYRT010037402.1, forward strand.
TTTTAAATTATGATTCTTGCATCTTAATTTCATTATGCCTATAACTTTTAGATGGCATTTGAGAAGGGAAATCATGGAAGTTTACCTTGAAAAAGTTATGTATGTGTATGACCTTATAATAAGAAAGAAGCTATGAAAAGACAGACTTGCCTCAATTTCAGTCTCGGTAGCTAAAGTACACATTGTTCTTTTCATCCTTTGAAAAGGAAAATATAAGCCCAAACTGTAAGCAGTTTTGAAAAACAATTTTTTTTTTATTTGTGCTTTTATTATGTGCCAGCTTCTAGATTGGAGACTAGATTAACTATTCTCAGGTACTTCATAATTTGATTTTATGATTTAAATCCCATATGATTCATCTTTGAATGGGTTATTGAAATGGACTTTACCCAAGGTATTTGCATAGTGTTCTAATGGATGGAATTATGGTTTCCCATATTCCACCAAGACATATAAGTGAGAATTTATTTTTTCTTGATGGAGGTACTCTTTGGGATAAATGTGAGCCATTTCAAACATTTCTGTAGATTTCTTTTTTGAGCATTAATAGTTCCTACATTGCGGTTTTCTATTCCCTTCCTGTAATAGGATTTGAAATGCTTCACAGTATTTTAATATTTATTAATTATTATTAAATAATAAATATTTAATATTTAAAAACTGTATTTTTGGTTCTTTATCTAAAATGTGTTGTTATAATCTGAAAGTAAACATGGGCATAAATATGTGTCCCTGTAAACATGTTCCTTCAAACTAACAAATTATCTATCCAGTGTGTATACTCCTCTTTATACCCTCATTTTCTCCATTGATAAGGGATTTTTGTTTTAATAAATGACTTTTCTCTTGGCCAGTAGCTCTTTTATTGTTTTTCCAAATAATTATTGCTAAAAAAAAAATTAAGAGAATTCGCAGTGGAATGAGACAATGTCTTTTAAAGAACCACTAAGACATTTTTTATTAAAGCCAAAAGGTCAGCTAATTAATTTATGCATATTAATCTTCTCTAAAATCTTTAAATTTTTTTAATATTTAAAATATAATTTTTAATCTATGGACATTGCTCTTTGACTTATTTTGTGGTGCAATTCATCAGTTTTATTTTGTTTTCTTCAAATAGATGACAGTCGAACTGCAAGCCAGTTGGACGAATTTCAGGAATGCTTGTCTAAGTTTACTCGGTATAATTCAGTACGACCTTTGGCCACATTGTCATATGCTAGTGATCTCTATAATGGTTCCAGCATAGTCTCCAGGTAAGTATTGGACACACTTCTTACTATTTTTTTGGTAAAAATATCTAGAATCTAATGAAATTGAGAAGCTGTTATAGCTTTAGTGTTAAAAGCCTGGATTTGGAGGTTAGGTTTCCTGCCAACTATTAGTTATGTGGTCTTAGGCAAGTTTTTGAATTTCTGTATCCTGAATTTCTTCATCTCTAAAATGGAATGATTAATAGTATCCATCTCATAGGGTTGTAGTTTGTTTTCTTGTTATATCTTTGTCTGGTTTTGATGACAGGGTATGCTCTCCTCATAAGTGTTCCCTCCTCTTCAGTTTTCTGGAAGAATTTTATAGAATTGGTATTATTTCTTCCTTAGATATTTTGTGGAATTCTCCAGTGAAGCTTCTCAGGGAGATTTTTAACTAGAAATTCAATTTCCTTAAGAGATTTTAGGGTTATTCAAGTTAAGCCATTTCTTCTTGATTTAGCATTATTAGTTGGTGTCTTTCAAGAAATTTGTCCCTGTCATCTGGGTTGTTGAATTTATTGGCATGCAGTTTTTCATAATATTGCCTTATTCTTTTAGTATCTTTAGATTCTATGATGATGGTCCCTGTTTTATCCCTGATATTTTTTTCCCCTTTACTTTTTTCCTAAATAGTCTGACTTAGAATTTTATCATTTTTATTGATCTTTTCAAAGAGCCAGCTCTTGGTTTTATTGAAATTCTATATTTTTCTGTTTTATTGATTTTTGCTCTTTATTATTTCCTTTCTTCTGCCTTTTTTGGGTTTCATTTGCTCTTATTTGCTGATTTTTTTAAAGTGATGTCATTTAGTTGACATTTTCTTTTTTCTTTTTTTTTTTTGAGACAGAGTCTCACTCTGTTTGCCCTGGCTAGTGTACCGTCAGCCTATTACTTTCTTTTTTCTAATACAGCTATTTTTGTGCTATAAATTTCTCTCTAAGCCTGCATTAGCTGCATCACACAAATACTGATGTGACATTTTTCCATTCTCATTCAGCTCAAAATTTTTTTAGCTATTCTGTTTTTAAAAAAGTTTTTTAATTGACAGATGAAATTACATGTATTTATCACATATATTTTTATTTTGCCATCAGCTGATCATTCTTTTAAAATGTTTAATGAAAATGTCTAATATACACAAAAATAAAATGGACTAACAATTCCTCACATGACTAGCACCCAGATTCAGCAGTGATTAAGATTTTGGTATACTTCATTTATCCTTTTCATTCTTACTTTATTTTTTGCTTAAATATTTTAAAGCAAATTCCAGATACTATGTCATTTTATTCCCACAAATTTAAGAATCTCCTCTCTTAAAATGGACATTGTAAAACCAGAAGGCTATATCACATCTAAGACAATTAGCAGTAATATTTGGAATCATCAAATTACTAGTTCATGTTCAAATTTCCTAGAATGAATAAACCTTAATAAGATGTTTTTTGCGGCAGATCAGGAATTTGGCAAGTTTTAACTTGTCAAATACTACTAAAACTTTGCTTGCTCTTCATTTGCAGGAGTAAGAATTTATATATACGGAGGTTGAGTTTGAAATTTAAGTCATTTACTATAGAGACTATTGCAAGAAACCTTTTATTATACTCTAGCATTTATTTAACTCAGACAAAAATCATACATTCATTTATTTTTCTATGTGTCGGCAATGTGAATTTTTCTTATGCACCAGACTGAGTAAATTTTAAAAATGCAACAGGTTTGGAGGTTCATTTAATTATGTAATTCATTTAACAAAAAGTCATTGACAACCTAATGTGGGCTAGGCTAAACGGATAACGTGAACAGGCCAAATGTGATACTTGGATTCAGGAAAATTCACAATCTTTGTTTTAGTGCCTTTATATAGATAAGAAATATAAGAATAGTTTATGAAACAATTTAGCTTGAAGAAGCAGGTTAACACTATTACCTAGTTTCTTGACTACTTTAAGAATGTATAATATGTGTTTGTAAGGGCTTCAGTTTGAATGTAAAATGGCAAAAATAACTATCAAAGTTCATTTATAATATTGACCCGATATGTATATACCAGCCTGTAATTATGTGATAACTATACCCAAGCTAAAATGTAATCCATATTAAAGCTTTCTTGTAATAATTGATTAATGGCCCTGACCATTGTGAATTCATCCCATTTTGTATTTTCTTCCTGATTAAAGAAATAAAAAATAAAATAAAAACTTTCCTTTTTAACATAATATTACAAAATCAGCATCTCTACATAAAAGGTGTGGGATTGATTATCAGTCTCTTTCAAAAAAGAATAAGTCATTTTTTCTCCATCATTCTTAAAAGCCATTTTAGTTGATTTGGAGAGAGGAATGGTGTTTTCTGGGTTTTTTTGTTTTTTTTTTTTTTTACCTTGATTTAATATCTTGGATTTTAAAAAATGCTAATAAATCTTTATCATATGAAGACATTTATATCAAAACTTTGTACATTCTGAAGCAGAAGTTTGCTCTTTTAGGAAGACCCAAATAAGATTTTAGTTTGGGGAAAATGAGATTACATTAAAATGTTTTAATTATTATAAAATAAATTTAAAAGATACCTTTAGTTGGTCTGTTTTGCATGCTAGCATCCATTCTTTTTTCTTAATTACATTGAATTAACATTTTAAAAGGAAAATTTCCAATATTGAAAATTTGTTAAGCAGGACAGATGAAGACTAGCAAGAAAGAATGATACAGCCAAAGAAATGGCTTCAAAACTTTCACAGTCCTGGTGCCTTTTTTGCTCACATTTCTCATATTCAAACATATCATTGATAATAGATTTGTTTTAAAAGCTTTTAATTCCTCTCAAAAAAGGAAATGGAATGAATTTGTTTCAGGAAGAAGGATAAAGAAATATTAGAGAAAACATAATGTTGAATTTGGTGCATTACTTCATTACATTGTAGAATAAATAATTCTTACTGGAAAATTGCATGAAATATGTCTAATGTTGGTTATATTTTTTATCCTTTTCAAAATTCCTTTTATTACTTTTCTCACAACAGCAGAGTTAACATTTTAGGTCACTTATTGCAGTGAGAATCTTACTAAGAGAAAAAGTTGAATCAGAAACTTGTATCTTCATCTGGTTGGGGTTATTATCATATCCATCAGTCCACAAGGTGGCAGCATTTGTTTACTTTAATATTATCTCAACTATAAGATAATAGACAAGATATGAAGTTCACTCATAAATACCAGATGGTCCTAGGTTTATAATAGCAAATAATGAAAAGGAAAGAAGACACTGCATTCTTCTTGCACCTATAACAATAATGTCATATTTTCCATTTTTTCTTACATTAGATGTTCATTGGCCACCAGAGAGGAATGGTTTGAAACTGTGTAGCTTAAGCTCACTTATTATTTAGTAGTGATGGTTGTTTTTGAATTCCTTGTTTGAATTTTACATACCTAGATTGTTATGGTCAAAATTGTTATCTACTCCACCTCTAGAGACTATTTTAACATTTTTGCTTGTTTACTCAAATTGTTGTATCAAGCATTAGTAAATTCGTAAGAAGAAAACGGTTATATAATACATTATTGCATTCATCGATGCTAAATCAGTTACTACATTGGGAATGTAGTGTTTGCTTACTATATTTTAGACACCACTGTAAATATTTTACATGAATTTACTAACTCATTTAATCCTTATATCAACCCTATGTGGTAAGGTATTGCTATTAATCTCATTTTACAGATGAGGAAACTGAGCTAGGAAGTTTTAAAGCTTGTCTAACAGCAACACAGTGCTAGTAATGGACAGAACAGAGATTTGAATCTAGGGCATACCTTAGTTCTAGTGTTCTTTTGCTCACTTAAGTGTCTATTGAAACCTTGGGGGAAATTTCAGAAAACACATTACTTTTGAGACACCCAGAAGAATAAAAGGAAATTAATTTTTTGAGGTTCTGACACTGTGTATTCCTGTTTTATTGTCTTACCTAAGTAGGTCTTAAAAATGAACATCTTTTGAGTTTTAATGTGGATATTGCACATTATATGTCTGTTTTGCCATAGTTTGAAATTATTCAAATTAAACTTTGTGTTTTTAAAGTAGCTAGTTACAGGATTTGTTTTTGCTAAACTTCAGTTTATAATAACAGCAAATGGTGATCCAGATATAGGGTATCTTTTAATATGTCCTTTATTGTAGAATGCTTGTAAACTTTGAATTTTTACTTAAAAACAGATCTCCATGTAATTATTGACTTGTTTTCTAAGGAATAAGTATGACTTTAAGGAATACCAATGTACTTTCTCTTTTTGTCAGAAGTTATTTCTATTATTGTCATGAGAGTTATTGGTCATCTGGGGTTGGGGTGAGATATGAGATGGATAGGAGTACAGAGGAAAGGATTTCCTTCCAAAATTTGCCTAGGACCAATCTTTTAAAGTAGTTATTTTTTAAACTGTGTTTTAGGCTGGAAGCTTCATCTGGGCAGGGGTCTTATCTGTCTTATTTCCTGCTGCATCCTCATATATGGCACATGGTAGGTGCTCAATAGTAAATATTTGTTGAACAAATGCATGAATGAACGGAAAACTGGGCTGTTGGGAAAGGATCTGGAGCAAGTAGGGCTCTAGCAGTTGTCCAGTGTCTACATATTTGCTTGCTGGTAAGTATTCCTTTGAAGAAAGTGTCCCTAGACTAAAAAAGAAGTTTGTGAATCACCAATGACACATGACAGAAATATAAATTCATGTTAACAACTTAGAGAAGTACAAGATTATCAGTAAATATTGATGAGTTTCCTACTTCTGTGACAATTGAAGATATAGGTGATTCAAGATATGAGTTGCAGATGAAATAAACAGTCTAGACTTAAACTTTGGAAATCACTACATGTGTTCCCTCTCCCATAACTTCTAAGATTTCCCTGTCCTCATATCAGTTCCTCTTGCTTTTCCTGTTTATTTTCATTTCCCTTTGGGAGAGGCTTGTCAGTAGTATAGAGTGAAACCATAAGCTAAAATAATATTAGGCTTATTCCCACAAAGCAAGCATTAATTAGGTTAGCATTGTTATTTTAATGGGTTAGTGAAGGTTTGTCACAAAGCGATGTTTGATATCCAAGAGATAAAAATGGGACTAATGTCTCGAAGCCATACTTTAAGGTTTATATAGGAGGCTCTTTGTAGTCAGTAATGTGCAGAGGTGGAATAGGCTTCATTGGGAGGCAGTTGCCATATACTCTTATGACTTTTTAAGACTAAGCTCCGGCTCTTTTATGTAGAAAATCTTTCTGTAATCCTAAAATCAGTTATATGTTTGTCTAGAATATTTTGTTATTTTAATTTTTTTAAATTTTGCCTATTCACACCAAACGGTGTAAGTGCTAAGTGATGTACATGTTAGTGGGGAGACAAACCTTTAAGCCACTATATAGATTACAGTATTATAAATGCTGTGAAATTACAGAATACAGTGTGGGGAATGAATTGGAAAGAAGCAAGAGTGGAAGTAAGGAGATCTAGTATACAGGTGTTGGCACCTTATAATGATGGCTTGTGGCTGGTACTAGAATGAGGTTGGTGGGGCTAGGCAGAAGTATTTAAGAAATGTTTAGGGACTAGGGTAGACAGAATTTCATGATTAATTAGATCTTGCTCTTGAAGCAGAGGGAGTTAACTTCCAAGTTTTTGCCTTTAACAGCCAGGCAGGAAAAATGTGGTGTTAAAGGAATACTGGAGAAAGAGCAAGTGCACGGGGGATATCCCACTAGAGATTTGGCATAGGTTCTCTGGATAAACAGAGATGAGGTCTGTGAATTGGGGAGCTTTTGCAGTTGGAAATTGATACCATAGTTATAGACACATGGAACACTAACATTTGAAGGTCAGGTAGACAAGGAAGACCTAGTAAAGCAGACTGAGAAACTTGTTAGAGAAATGAGGGTGAAAAGTCAAAGAGTTTACTACCATGCAATCCGATGGGGAAAAGAGATACTCTACTGGATTAAATCATGAGCTCTTGTGGACAGAATTGGATCTGAAGCACAGTGAGACTTTTTGCCTTGTTTAGAAGAGAGAACATTTCCTCTTGGATAATGGGAGGGAAGAAGAGGAGAATGGGTGAAGAGGCAGGTACTTTCTTAGATTTGGTGTCAGGAAGCTTAAAGATCCTTTAAGAGTTTCTGCAGTTTCCATATGTCATTTCAGAGTGACGGAAAGGAAGGGTAGTTGTAGTTTATGTGTGACTATAAATAAATGAGATTCCATGATGAGAGTGATTAAATTTATGGGCTGTGGAATTTAAACTGAACACTGAAGGAAATGAAAATAGAAGAGGGCTGAGAGATAGGCAAAAAGTAGTGGAATCAGTTGTATTGTGGAAGTCAAAAATGAAGAGTTGTGGGTGGGAATAGTAAACAAATGAGGAAGAGTGTTGTGGATATTGTGGTCAGAGGGAAGCGTTTGCATCTTTTTCATCTTTGTACTTGAGCAGTGGGAAGTCTACCTGATATCTAATGGGGATTCTTGTTTGTTGACTCAATTACAGAATAAATAACTAAAATTCAAGGTAGAGAATTAATAATAAATGCTTGTGGAAATCTGATAAAGTGCTGTGGGATGTGACTAAAGAATTTTCCTGGAGTCATTTGAAATGATTTTTAAAATATTTTTCTTCTGAATTTCTATTGATTATTCTTGCTATATTTGATTTTTTAGATTGGTAGTGGCAGTAACATACTTTCTTTATTGGTTCATTATGTCCCAAACTGTGTCTTATATAATTTCTTGCAGGAGTTTGTGGTGCAAGTAGTAATGATTGTTAAAAACTGGGCTATCATTGCACTTAGCAAGTTTAAGGGGAAGATATAGTTTCTTTTTGCATTTTCTTTGGCTAAAACATGTGGAACAAAAATAAAAGAATATAATTATTCACACATACTCAATTATATAGACTACCTCTGTAGGAGAAGGCCTTTGTAAATCTTTAGAGTACAATTCCTAATTCGAAATAGGGACTAGAAGGACCAGTTTGAATGAGTAAAGTCTCATATCGTTTGGGGGAAAATGCACTTTTATCTCTTTCAGTTATCTAGCTTAACTAGAAATATGCTCAGTTAATATTATTTAAGTGAGATGAAATGAGAACTTTGAAATTATTCCAGCACTTTGTGTGACACGTTATAAATACTAAGTAAATGTTAGGCAATATTCTCTTCCTTCCAGATGTACTATCCTGCTTTTAAGATGGTGCCTCAGAATCAGCTGGAGGGCTTGTTAAAACACAGATGATAAATAAGTTATAAACAAACATATTTAGTTATATGAAACTTTAAATCAGATCAGGTCTCAGTCCATGACAGCTTAAGTGGACCAAAAATAAATAAAACTGTAGAAGCCCTAAATAAAATAATTAACAAGCTAAAATACATATACAAACATTTGTACAAAATACACTTTCTTTTAAACTGTCCATGGAACATCAGAAAATGTATAGCATCTAGATCATATACCAACCGCAAATTACAGAAAATAAAAAGAGCAGAGACAGCATTCTCTGATCACAATGTGGTAAGATCAAACATTATAACAAACTTAGAAAATAGGAAAAAAACTATCACAGAGAAATTTAAAAGTTATTTTGGCAATTCTAGGATCAAAATGGAAATCATACTACTGTGATGAAACTTCTATGTATTATAATTTATGGGACACAGCTAAAAGTGCTCAGCATAAAATTCCTTACTTTAAAGGAATTAACTGATGAAAGAATTATTGATGAATTTCTGATAGAGAAGAAAAAATAAAATAAATTCATTAAGCATCCAACTAAAGAAGTTAGACAAAGAACAAAATAAACCTATATAAAGTAGGAGATTAAATAAGATAAATGTAAAAATAAGAATTCATTACGAAAAACAATTTTTAAATCGATCCATGAGCTTTTAAAAATAAAAGATGTAAATTGTTAGTCAACCTAATCAAGGAAAATTAGGAGAAATTAGAACATGTTTCTCAGGGCATTCAGAAACTCAGTTTATTATTATAGAACAGGTTAAGATGCCTATTAGATTAAAAGTAGGCATCAGTCAGTAGTGTAGACAGAGTTCAGGTTTGGGAGACAAACACCTGATAGTCATCAGTGTGCTATATAGATTTAAAGCCATGAGACTAGGTGAAGTCGCCAGAGAAGTCTAGGTAGATAAAAAGGAGATGAAGTGTAAAGACTTAGCTCTGAGATATTTCAGTGTGAAAGTGAGAAGGAATGATCAAAGTAGACTACAATGGAGCTATCAGTAGGGTAGGAGAAAAATCAGCTCTACTGAGGAAGAAGTGATCATCTGTGTTTTATGGTTATTCAAGGAAGGTAAGAATGTAGAATTAAAATTATATTTAACAACCTGATGGTCATTGTTGACCTTGATACTACAGTTTTGGTGTTGGAGATAAAAGCTTGATTCCAAAGAGTTATAGAGAATGGGAAGAGAGAAATTGGAGTCAGTGATTATGAACACCACTTTTTTTTGGGGGGGGGCGGGTAAAGTTCTGCTATTAGAAAGTCAGACGGTGGTAGTTAAAATAGATACAGGATTATAAGAGACATTCTATTTTGTTTTTTACTTAAAATAGAATAAAAACATTGAAAGGCTTATGGGAAAGATGAGGATAGATGGAAAAATTGATACAAGAGAAAGGAGTAGAATTAGGAAATATTTCTTGAGTAGACAAGCAAGCATGGGATCTAGTATATAAATATGTATGTTGGTCAGATCTAGGAGCATGAGTCATTCATTCACAATGACAAGAGAGGCCACAGAGTATATCAGACTATTGGTAATAAATGCTGGTTGGTGAAGGATGCGATAGTGGGAGCCTTTGGAAATTATCATCTTGTTCTTTTTGTATCTTGAGTAAACTGAAGAGCAGAATAATCCTCTAAGAGTGATTACAAATCAGGAGGTGTGGGAAATTTGTGAAGAGTGAAAAAATTATGTAACTTTCTTATGTGCAAATAGGAAAATATATAGACAAGGGAAATCTCCCATGAAGTTGGACAGTGTTAAGTGCCCACTTGAGGATAGTAATCACGAAGTTAAAATGAGATCAGAAACATGGTTGTATGTTTCTTCTCTGACCATATTCAACTATGCTAGTTTAAAGAGGGCAGGGAGACTTAACTAGGATTAGAGTTTTTCCAAGGAAGTAAAGTACAAAAAATAAGAGAATGAAATGGTGAAAGAATTCAGAGTTGGATGTCAGGGAGTTGTAATTGGCCATGTAATCTTTGTTGAGTAAAGAAGAAAGTGGATGTATAACAGGGCGAGAGCCAGTAGTGATAGGATCAGTGAATTTTTAGGTCATAGTCGGCTTGAAGGATTGTTGGAGACGGAGTCAGCTGGAAAGAATGGAGGTGGTTGTCAGAAAGTGTTACATCAGAAGGTGAAATTGAGATTGTGAAGAGGTAATTGGTAATGAAAATGTCTCGGGTATGATCATGGTTTTGTCAAGTGGATGTGGGCAGAATAAAAGATCTTTGGAAAAGAAGTCAAGAAACTGATAGGCCAGGGTATTAGAGTAGTCATGTATATGGTTATTCAAATTATCAACAATTAGGAAAGGAATAGATTTGGAGAAAGTGATGATGAGCTGAAAATTAAAATTTCCAATAACTTGTGGATTGATAGAAGGACAGGTATTGAATGGTATATATTCCAGGATATTTGAGCTGGGAAGTTTCAGGAAGGAGAGGGAAAATGGCTGGAAGAACTATGTATAGCAAGGATACTGACTCCACATATAGGCCTATTTGAACATGGAAAGTGGGAGGGCTTCACAGGAAATAGTATTTTCATGGGAAATCTGGGTTTCAGTTAGAATGAAAAGGCAAAGGGAAGGTCTAATCTCAAGAAATTGAGATTGAGATTATTATTGGTGTTATCTGGATGGGGAGAAGTTTAGCTTTTACTTAATGCTAAAATGCACATAATTTTTGACCTTGCACTTCATATTCTAGGTTATTTAAGATATTCTTGCATATGTGAGAAATGAGACATAGAAGGGTGTTTATTTTTTTTGCAGGATTGTTTAACAGTAAAATACTAGGAATTAAATGTTCCTTAGGAGTATACTGGTTAAATAATTTATGATATATCTGTATGATATAATTCTGTGTAACTACTGGGAACAAATGAGGTAGCCCTAATATGTACTGATATGAGATGATTGTCAAGATGCTATTAATATAAAGTCGGGGGAAAACCAAGGTGAAAATCAGTATGTATGATATTCCCATGTGTTTAATTTTAAAAAAAGAACATGATACAGGGTACAGTGGCTCATGCCTGTAATCCTAGCACTGTGGGAGGCTGAGGTGGGAGGATAACTTGAGGCCAGGAGTTTCAGACTTGTCTATACAAAAAATAAAAAAATTTGCCAAGTATGGTAGCAAGTGACTGTAGTTCCAGCCACTCAGGATGCTGAGGCAGAAAGATCATTTGAGCCCAGTTCAAGGTTACAGTGAGTGGCGATCATGCCACTGCACTCCAACCTGGGTGACAAAGTGAGACCCTGTCTCCTAAATGAAAAGAAAGGACATGAATTACATGTGTGCTTGTTTATGTGTAGGAAAACTAGTAGGGTGCATCAATTGAAATTATTGGTTGCCTATAGGTAGGGCAATTAGGGGTACTTATTTAGCAAGTCTAGGAGGGAGACTTGCTTTTTTTCTGTATACTTTTTAAACTATTGCCTACATACATATTTTTAAAAATAAGTTTTAAGAAAGCATTCAAACCAGGTTGTGAAGGATCTTCAGTAATAGTTGGAGTTTGGATTTTACATACTAGTAAATGAGAATTATCTCAGCAGACCTGTGTGTTTGGAAATTTATTCCTATTCTGTCTTTTAAAGACCGACTATGGATTAGAAAAGAGGAAAATCAGGAGTAGGAGCCTTGGTAAGGAGGCTGTTGTAGTAGCCAGGGTTACATTATTGTAGGCCCAATGTACATTTCTATGGATTTCTCAAATACAGTCATGTTTTCCTTGATGATGGGCATACATTTCAAGAAATGCATCATTAGGAGATTTTGTTATTGCAAAAGCACCAAGTGCATTCACACAGACTTAGATAGTGTGGCCTACTACACACCCAGGCTCCCTGTTACTTCTGGGCTGTAAACTTGTACAGCAAGTTAACTGTACTGTACTGAATACTGTTAGATGATTGTAACACAATAGTATTTGTGTATCTAAACATATCCAAACATAGAAAAGGTACATTAAAAACATAGCGTATAAGGAAAAAAAAAAACTGCACACTTGTATAGGGCACTTACCGTGAATGGAGCTTTCAAGATTAGAAAGTTGCTGTGGGTGACTCAGTGTATGAGTGGTGAGTGAATGTGAAGGCCTAGCATGTTACCGTATGCTACAGTAGACTTCATAAACACTGTACACTTAGGGTACACTAAATTTATGAAAAAAATTTTTCTTCAATAATAAATTAACTTTACAGTAACTTTTACTTTATAAACTTAAATTTTTTAACGTTTTGACTTGTGATAACACTTGGCTTAAAACACAAATGCATTTGTACAACCATACAACAATATTTTCTTTATATCATTCTATAAGCTTTTTTCTGTTTTTAGAATTCTTTTATTTTCTTTCTTTACTTTGGGACTTTTTTGTTAAAAACTAAGACACAAGCACATATTATTAGCCTAGGCCTCCACAGGGTCAGGATCGTCAGTGTCTCTGTTTTCCATCTCCACTTTTTTGTCCCACGGGAAGGTTTTCAGGGGAAGTAATATGCATGGAGCTGTCATCTATAATAACAATGCCTTCTTCTGGAATACCTTCTGAAGGACCTGCCAGAGGATGTTTTATAGTTAACATTTTTTTATAAGTAGAAATATATTATCAAGTATTGTGTACTGTATATAATTGTGTGTGCTATACTTTTATATAATTGACAGCGCAGGAGGTTGGTTTACACCAGCATCACCACAAACCCAGAAATAACGTGTTGCACTATGAATCACTAGGCAATGGGAATTTTTCAGCTCCATCATAATCTTATGGGACCACCATCGTACATGCAGTTTATCGTCGACTGAAACATTTTATGCAGCATGTGAGTGTAATACATTCTGGGTTTTTTTTTAAACATCTTGATTTTCCAGCAGCTAGGTTAGTGTCAGGCAGATAACAGGCACTCTGGATATTTGTTGAATGAGAATATTTATGCATCGTCCTTTTGTTCCAGTAAGCCTCAGTGATCATCGACTCATGAAGTCCTGTATCATATTTTGTCTTATCATTTGGCATTGCTTATGTTGCGTTTTTGTTATAGCTTTCCTACTAATTATAAGCCCTTTGAGGCTACCTTATTCCTTTTTTTATTACTTTGTGTTTAACTTGCACAGGTTGAATTATTATATGTTGTTATTAGTATCATTATGTATAAACAGTGTTTATTAGTATTCTGTACTATTAATCTTATTTATTTTGCCTTGGTATGTATTCTTTGAAGACTAGGTCATTTGTGCTCATGAAAATTGCAATTTTGCACAATGATTAGAGAGCATAGACTCTGAAACCAGATTGCTTGAATTTGAATTGTATGATACGACCTTGGACAGATCACTTAACCATACACTTCAGTTTCTTTATCTAGACAATGGAGATTTTAAGTTGAATAAAAATTTATATAAAGTGCTTAAAACAATGCTTGAGACATCTTAAGTGTTATGTATGTTATAGAAGTTTCAACTGTTATTAAAATTATTTAGCTGAAGTCAGTTGAGTAACATCAATTCTTAATTCACTTTAAAGATCTGCCCATTTCTGTTCATTAAAATGGCCAGTTTCTAAACCTATATTTTGTTTCTTTGAAACTATAGTTACCTGTGTCTCTTGAGGCACACCATCATGGTAATGAATGAGACCTTTAACAACTGCTGTTACTTAATTTTTTCATTTGATAAATTGAGTTTTAGCATTCAGGGATATTAATACACCATGTTTGTTAATACCTATTTTATAATTGCAAAAAGACATGACGATTAGAACACTGACAAAATTCACTGCTTGGTCCTGTTGACGGCTTTGCATTGCTTTGTGTCACGTTATACTGGAGGTGTGCATTAATCAGCTGTCCTATGTGGTCTCTTGCCTTGCCGCTTAATTCACTTGACTGATGGCACTTTTGACAAAGAATATTGCTAGTTTTCTACAGCTGAATTACATTTTTCAACTGTTGAAATAAATCACTGTCTTTAAACAGTTGAAACATTCAAAGTGTGAAAGAAAAATGCAGTTTACTTCCATATTTAAAGTCCCTAGTAATATTATTTTTCAAAGGAAATATATTGTGTATTTTGTTTTTTTATTTGTGTATTTTGAAATTAAAAAATTCTATGAAATTGAACTTAGCATTGCATTATATTTTCACAAACCAATTACTTTAATAGTTACTGAAGATAGTTGATGGTAGAAGTGAACTTTGTATGATAGTAGCAAGACTTATAGTTTTTAAAATTTAATTGCATGAGCAGATACGTTTTAATTAATTTGTTTACCTTGTATTTCATCTCAGCCTAACCAGTCACTGTTTAACTTTTATAGTATTTTGCTTGGGGTATTAGATGTCATAACAGAAGCAGCTAAAATATCATATTGTGAAATGAGGCCATCCATTTTGTATTAGCTCTGGAAAGCCCTCTTTACCTGAAAAGTTCAGTGTTCAAGTTACTTCATGATCTGTTTCTAGAACCTCATTATTTTTGTTTTTGAGAATAGGTGTGATTAAATATGTTAAAGATATGGAGCAAAGGGTTCAGTATTTGAAAGTACTTAAATCCCAAGTCTTACTGTTATAGAAATACTTCCATTAAAAAAAAAACAGCTGTTTGTCTTCCTTTTACTTTCAGTCAAAATTTACCAGCAATAATATAATTCATTATACTTTTTGATTAATATTTCTATTAAAACCTTGTTTTTAAAGCATAAAGAACCCTATTACTCTGAAATATTAAAAAAAATACTGTATAGGTTTTGAGGATTTCTCAATATATTAAAAATAAAACATAAGTAAAATATAAGGAAATAATAGTGATAAAGTAAAAAGAAAATTAATATTTTAGTATGAGAGTTAAGAGTAAACTAATGTATTAATAGTTAAGTAATAACACATGTTGAGAAAGGGGAGCAAGCTATCTTGAATAACAGGGTAACAACAGAAGAAATAATAGACTTATCTACTTAACGTAGGTGATCAATTCTTTTGATAGCATTTTACTTACGTGTTAGTTTTTTCCCTGTAGTATCTTTGAACTATTACTTTTATAGGTTAGTGTTTAAGCTTTTAATATTTAAAACTAATAGTATGATAATAGCATGTTTTTAATTGCCTACTTTTACTGGTACAACATTGGACTGCTGTTAATTTATTACCTGTGTGTGTTTGTAGGTGAAGGAAAAGTATTTAGAGATAATGTAACTGGTTCTTACTGAAAGTCTCAACCGTACATACCAAAACTTCCTAACTTGAAGATAGGATTTCACTTCTGATAGCTCCGTCCTTTACCAGATACAGTAATATTTGGCCTTCAATGACATGAGACTGCGGGTATAAATTGGGTTGGGATAGATAAGTAGTTGCCATCACTGTAGTTATGCTGCATTGGAATCCACAGGACAGCAAAGAGTAGATGAGACAGCAGTTCAATTGAGGTGGTTGTACAAATCTATTGCATTGCTAGCTATATAGTCGTATTTTATTGGAGGGAACAGTTGCTAAATAGTGCTATAGTCAGTCACAGTGAAATTCTTTTAAAAATTATATAAAATTAAGGAAAGATTTTAAGCAGCAATGGAAACTAGGCATCTCAATGTGTGCTTTTAAGGGGAATATTCTTTTTTTATTTTTTTTGTCTTAGCCATCCACTTTTCTGGGAAAGGGAAATATTCTTAATATATATTTTTCTTACCCGTCATCAGCTCAGTAAGCTTCTTACTAAATTATTAACCAGTTCTGTGAAAGAATCATTAACTGTTCTATGAAAGAATATCACAGGTAATCCATTAAGAAAACTAGGTCTTGGAGGTATTTGTATTTTTATGCATTTAATAAGCTTAATATATGCAGAGCACTAGTTAGGCATTTTGGGAGAAAGAGCATACATACATAGATACAGAAGACATATTAATACATAGTTATATTAGATTTTAAACCTTTAGCCTTTACACTTTGAGTTTTACACAAGTGCTTTGATTTGTGATATAGCTTAGTAATTATTAGTATCAGTACTGAAATCATACTACCTGATTTTTGAATACCATCTCAGCCATTTATAAGCTTACTAACTTTGGGCAATTTGCTTCACTTCTAATCCTCAGTTTTCTCATCTGTAAAACATAGATAATAATACCTACCTCATAGAATTGTTATTAAATGAGTTAATACATGCATAGTGTTGAGTACTTAGTGAATCGTCAATGAATGTTAGCTGTTACGTAATCAATTATAGATTAGTGTTTTTATGGCTAAGCTTTTAAAAGGATGCTTAAACCATATTGAGAGTAATGTTTGTCATGACTCATTTCAACTTTTACTTCCATTAGGCCAATTAGATTTCTAGCTGGATTTCTGTAGTAACAACTTAGTTTATGCTCCGGGTTAAGTTCTATAAAAGTGAATAAGGTCTTGTGCTTTGCTTTGAAGTAGCTTGTTTTGAAACTTGTATAAAAAAAGGTCAGCAAGAGGAGGTGCTGACTCCTAAGTAACTCTGACAGAAGGGAGATTTTTAGGTTTTTTAACCTTTTTTTTGTGTGTGTGTGGTATAGGAATGTATATTGGGGATTTATAATTCAGAGAACTGTTTGGGGGATTTTGGAATGGATTTGGGAAAAAAGTAATGGTAATTTAGTGATTCCATTTTTATGTGTATTCTGTCCCCTTGTCATCACCCAAGTTACATAAGTGCTTCAGTAATTCTACTTATATACTAGTTTATTAAATTCTATCTTCTCTACAAAATGGTAGGAAGGGAAATAACTAGAATTTATGAAAAAAATTAATTGGTAATTTTCTTTTGACATACTTTTAGTATACCAAGCCATTAAAAACATTAATTCTTTCCTCACTAAGTTATAATATGATTACTACAATTGAATTGAAAAATGTGTCAGATGTCTAGGAACAAAAGTACGCCTATGCATCATTTTATAGATACACACAGTTCTCTATCCCTTGTAATTTGATATGTCTTGATGACTTAATCTGGACATGGGGCCTAGTACAATTTGAAGGCATTTCAACTATGTCTCTTATCCTTATACATAGAATTACTTTAGAAATAAAAAATACCAAATTCTGAAATGTTGTCATTGTAAATGTCACAAGGATAGGTAAATAGTCTTACTGACCAAGAATGTACTTTTTTCCCTTAGTATTGAATTTGACAGGGATTGTGACTATTTTGCAATTGCTGGGGTTACAAAAAAGATTAAAGTCTATGAATATGGCACAGTCATCCAGGATGCAGTGGATATTCATTACCCTGAGAATGAAATGACCTGCAATTCCAAAATCAGGTATTTATTTTCTTGGCATGATGCAATGTGTATATAACAATTGGTATATATAATTATTATGAGATTGTTGTTGTACCTTTTCATGAGACTTTTTACTCATTCATGGAAAATGTTATAATTTTACTGTGCATACAGAGGATATATTGTTACTTAGAATATCTTTCTTATAGATCTTGGTTGCTTTTCTCCTGTGTGAGGGTTAACATTTATTGTTTTTCTAATTGCCAAATGAAAGTCCTTTTTTCTTTCACTTAGTCAAATAAAGGTCTTCATTGGAGATGGCCATTGGAGACTTCACAGAGTGAAGTCTTGAATAAAGGATTAGTGTAGCATATGAGTGGTGTCTAAACATCAGGAATTTTCCCCCTAGCATGCCCATCTCTCTAAATGTTGTAATTGTTTCCAGTTTTAAGAATTCATTTTACAAGAACATTCTACTTTTCATTGAAGAAATTATATTTAAGATTTATGTATTGATTATAATTTATAAGCAGTACTTTTCAAACCTAAAATACTATTAAAAATGCAAAAACTAGGCTCTACTTCTGACTTGCCCCCTCCAAATCTCAGAGGAATTCTAGAATGAATCTGCTTTTTTTTTTTTTTTCTTTTTGTGTTTTTTTTTGAGACAGAGTCTCGCTCTGTTGTCCGGGCTAAAGTGAGTGCCGTGGCGTCAGCCTAGCTCACAGGAACCTCCAACTCCTGGGCTTAAGCGATCCTTCTGCCTCAGCCTCCCGAGTAGCTGGGACTACAGGCATGCATCACCGTGCCCGGCTAATTTTTTCTATATATTTTTAGTTGTCCAATTAATTTCTTTCTATTTTTAGTAGAGACGGGGTCTCGCTCTTGCTCAGGCTGGTTTCGAGCTCCTGACCTTGAGCGATCCGCCTGCCTTGGCCTCCCAGAGTGCTATGATTACAGGCGTGAGCCACCGCGCCCCGCCGTTTTTTTGTTTTTTTTTTTTTTTTCTTTTTAAACAATTTTGCAAACTGTTCTCATGAGCACTGGCTTAAAAGGGAGTGATACAAGGAAATCATCTAATAATAATTTGATTTAGAACTTTGAGCATTTTCAAAACAGTCATCTTTGTACCTTTCTTATCTTTATGAATGACATATTATGTGTATATATGTGCATTTTAATAGTGTTAATACAGCAAGTATTATAGTCTCTATGTAATTTATTACAGTTTTCCTTTTGCTTTCCTAATTCATTCATAAAAATACTGGCCTCTGATAAATTGTGAGCATGCCCCTTTATCAGTGGCACTCATTATTAAGAATCTGTTATAGTTTATGGCCTAAGAGGAGAGAATATAACATGAATAAGACATAACTTCATTGAATTTTTTTATGTTAGGCATTGTCCTAAGTGCTTTGTCTTTAGCAGACTTATGAGATAGTTACCATTATTGCCCCCATTTTATACACAAGGAAGCTTAGCACAGAAAGGTAAATAACTTGCCTAAGATTACACAACTGGTATATGGAGGAGCCAGGATTCAAACTGAGGTAGTTTGGTTCTAGAGTCTGTGCTCTTAACCATTTTGTTACATATTCATAAAATGGAGGCCATAATAGTAATCCCTATTTCATAGAATTGTACTTTTAAAAATTCCCATAATGCACTCAGCACGTTACCTGGCCTACAGCAAATACTCATAATAAATGTTACTGTAATAAAAATGTGGATTCGTGGGTTTAAATATGCTATCTACTGGTTCTGTAATAACTCATGCAAAGATATGCAATATTTTATTGTATGTTGGAATAAATGGTGAAGGCTGTCCAAGGCTTGAATTGTGGGCTTGGCGCTGAAAGGATCAATAGTTAAGCATGCCTAAGACACATTTAGAGCATACCCATTGTGAAAGTGAGCTAAGTTAGAGCCACAGCTAGTAAGCTGCAGATCTGGAATTTGAGCTCAGGTCTCTCTAAATCCAAAATTTAGCGTTTAACTGGTCTGTATAATTTCTACCAGAAATTTTAGTCAAGTATATTTAAAAATACAAATAAACTCACATAATCTCTAAAATTTAACATGAATGCAACTAGTAGAGATCAAGAAACTTTGTGTTTACATGTTTGGAAGTCATCTACATTAAGTTCTTTCTAAATAGCTTCTTCCTTAATACACATTTGCTTTACTGTATGCATGATTCAGATACGTATTTCAGCAAAAGTGTACATTTTTAGATGTTGTAGTCTTTTAGAGCACTTGAGAATAACTGAAACCATAATTAAAAGTTTTATCCTGTTAGATGCTTTTAACTGAAATTTTAGTCATAAGTTGTATTAGTCCAACCAAGACCTTTGGGATATAAGTACAAAAACCCAATTCACAGTAGTTTATTTGGCTTATATGATTTGGATCCAAGGGCTTAAATAGTCTTAACAGGTGTGTCATTGCATGCTTTGAGCCCTGTGGGCTTTTATCATTTTCACTGATAGACTTGTGGCAGCTTAGCCATCTTACAATTAGTTTTCAGAGTAAAAAATGATAAGGATCATTACTTGAGAGTTTTAATTTTTAAAATTTAGAAATTATTGATATGCCTCTTCTCTTCCCCACATTTGTTGTGGGCAGAATAATGATTGTAAACTGATACTATTTTTAAAAGAGTGCAAATCTTTCTGAACACATTAAAATTCTTTATATTCCATTGTTATTGATTTTTATATAAAGTATGTTTACTTTCTTTCAGCTGTATCAGTTGGAGTAGTTACCATAAGAACCTGTTAGCTAGCAGTGATTATGAAGGCACTGTTATCCTATGGGATGGATTCACAGGACAGAGGTCAAAGGTGTATCAGGTAAATAAAGATACTAGTTATATATTACATAAATCACATTTTTATTTTCTTAATTTTAGAGCTTTATAATTACAGATTTGAAGTCACTGTTTAGTATTTTTATACCTATGGAATACTTATGTAATGACAAATGCTTTTCTGAAGCATTTCTTCAGACTTTTGTGTTTGTAGAATGGATCAAATGAATTTCTAAAAACAATTTTAGTAAACATATATATAAAATTTTTTGGAACTGCTTTGCATCGGTATCTTAGTTTGCTTTTCATTTGTTTTCATAGCCTGTTCTCTTTCCCTCCCCCTACAGCAATAAATTGATATCAAACTTTTTTTTACTTTATTTATTTTAAGATCTCTATTCTATCTGAGTCTACTTTGTCTTCCTCCTACTTCTAGGAGCATGAGAAAAGGTGTTGGAGTGTTGACTTTAATTTGATGGATCCCAAACTCTTGGCTTCAGGTTCTGATGATGCAAAAGGTACTGTTTGAATCTCTGTCTCTGAGCTCCCCTCTCTATTTTACCTTAATTCCTTTTATTGGCAGAGATACAAACATTTATTGAAACTTATGGCAGTCCTTTGTGATAACTGATTATTCCAAAAATAACCTAACCAGAGAAGCTGATTTCTCTTTTTGAGTGTAAAAAAATAAAATGAATATACTGCATCCTCATTATAATGATGTTTTCTGGAGTCATGCCACATGGTGACATTTAGAATTGCTGCCATCTTGTAACCAAGTCCTTTAGATATGCCATCAAGTGAGTTTTTTCCCTGAAATATTTAGAAATATCTATATATTGCATTGTATTATATTAAATTTTTAGCATATATTAAAATCTCTTAATGAAATTTATCATATATCAAAGCAAAATTTTACATTTCTTTTTGCCAATTTAATTGACCTTTTCTTTTTTTCTCGTATATCCCTCTTTACTATTTATTCTTTTCTGTCATCCTTACTGCCCTGTTTTGGTCTGTTTTTCTTACCGTTAGGTTTATAAAGCTCTGCTAATAGATTTCTTTTATCTTAGAGCTAGTTGCCTTAGTTTCTTTGTCCTTTCTTTCTTTTCAACATCTAACTTTCTAACTACTGGTTAAATAGGTTAGGATAGCTCTGGAAGCTTTGTTTCACAACATCCGTTATGCCTTTCCTTTTACCCTTTTTTATACATAATAGAAGTGAAGTAATATAGCATGCCTTATTTTATCAAAAGGAAAACAAACATGACTGGACTACCCCTAAAAAGTTTTAGGTCATAGAATAGTATGTTGTTTACTCATCGTATATATAGATTGGAATACCTTTATTCTTGATTTTTTTAAGAAATTATCCTTGAATTTCTAAATTAGAATACTATGTTACAATAGATATTTTTATGTGTGAATGCAGAGTTTCATTAAACATCCCATAGTCTTTATTGGGTTGAATACTTGTGTTTTTGTACAGAAGGATAGCATTTGTTCAGAATCAGTAGCTGATGAGTCTTAGATCTTGAAAATAGAAGCCATTCTAAACAATTCAAGTAGGAGGGATTTTTTAAATTTAATATTCATTGTTAATTGTATTATATATAACAAAATTTACTATTTTAACCATTTTTACATGTACTGTTCAGTAGCATCAAGTATATTGTTGTACAGCCATCACCACTGTCCATCCACAGAACTTTTTTTATCTTGCAAAACTGAAACTCTGTATCCATTAAGCAATAACTCCCCATTACCCCTTTTCTCTGGTCACTAGCAACCACTTTTGTATTTTCTGTCTCTTTGAATTTCATTACTCTTAAGTACCTCATTGAGTGGAGTCTTATGGTATTTGTCCTTCAGTTACTGGCTTATTTCATTTAGCATGTCTTCAGGGTTCATCCATGTTGTAGCATGTATCAGAATTTCCTTTGTTTCTAAGGCTGAATAATATTTTGTGCAGATGTACCACATTTTGTTTATTCATCTGTCAGTGGACACTTGAGCTTCTTTCACATATTGACTATTGTGAATAATGATGTTATAAACATGGGTGTGCAAATACCTGATGTCCCTGATTTCAGTTTTTGTGGGTATATACTCAGAAGTAAAATTGCTGGATCATATGGTACTTCTATGTTTAATTTTTTGAGGAACCGCCATTCTTTTTCTATACTGGCTATACTATTTTACATTTCCACCAGCAGAACCTAAGTATTCTAATTTCTGTACATCCTTACCAACGCTTATTTTCTTTCTTTCTTTTCCTTTTTTTTATTATAATAATGATCTTAATGGGTATGAAGTGGTATCTCATTGTGATTTTGATTTCTATTTCCCTAATGTTTAGTGATGTTGATCATCTTTTTTATGTGCTAATTGGTCATACTCTTTGGATAAATGTCTATTCAAGTTCTATGCCCGTTTTTTAACATTTTTTAGTTGGGTTCATTTTTGGTTGGGTTTTTTGGGGAAGGTTGAGTTGTAGGAGAGGCGTGTGTGTGTGTGTATATATATATCCTGGATATTAATCCCTTATCAGATATGTGATTTACAAATATTTTCTATCATTCTCTGGGTTTCCTTTTTACTCTCTTCATAGTGTTCTTTGATGCACAAATTTTTTTCATTTTGATGAAGTTCAGTTAGTTTATTTTTTCTTCTGTTGCCTGTACCTTTGGTGTCTTTCGGAGACCAAGAAATCATTACCAATTCCAATATCATGAAGGCTTCCCCCAAGTTTTCTTTTAAGAGTTCTATAGTTTTAGCTTCTACATTTACATCTTTGATCCTTTTTGAGTCAATTTTTGTATATGATGTAAGGATGCAACTTTATTCTTTTACCTATTTATAAGCAGTTTTCCCAGTATCAGTTATTGAAGACTTTTCTTTCCCTATTGAATGGTGTTGGTAAGCTTGTTGAAAATCATTTGGCCATATATGCAAGTGTTTATCTCTGGTCTTTCTCTTCTATCCATTGGCTTATATGTATGTCTTTATGCCATTACTACATTATTTTTATTACTGTAATGCTGTTTTGAATTCAAGTGTAATACTTCCATCTTTGCTTTTCTTTTTCAAGATTGTTTTGGCTATTTGAGTCCCTAGAGATTCTATATGAATTTTAGGATAGATTTTAAAAAAATTTTTGTAAAATACTTCATGGGGATTTTGACAAGGATTGTATTGAGGCTTATCAGTTTTCTGATCTTTTCAAAGGACCAGCTTTTGGTTTCATTAATTTTTCTCACATGATTTTCTGTTTTCAATTCATTGATTTCTGCTTTAGTTTTTATTGTTTCTTTCTTCTGCTTACTTTAGATTTAACTTGCTCATCTTTTTGTAGTTTCCTAAGGTGGAAAGTTACATTATTGATTTTAGATCTTTCTTCTTTTTCTAATATATGCATTCAGTGTTAGAAATTTCTTTCTGAGCACTGCTTCCAGTAGATCCCACAAATTTTGATAAGTTGTATTTTCATTTTCATTTGGTTCAAAATATTTTTAAATTTCCCTTGAGATTCTTTATTTGACCTGTTTCTTAGATTTATTTGGGGAGTTTCAACTGTCTTTCTATTATCGATTTCTAGTTTGATTCTATTGTGGTCTAAGAGATACATTGTTTGATCTCTTTTCTTTTAAATTTATTAAGAAGTGTTTTAAGGCCCAGAATGTGGTATGTCGTGGTGATAAAGATTCCATGTGAACTGAATAATGTGTATTCTACTGTTCTTGGAAGAAATAATCTATAGATGTCAGTTATATAGTTGTTTGATGGTACTGTTGAGTTCAACTATGTACTTGGTGACTTTTTTGCTTGCTGGATATGCCCATTTCTGATATGGGCCTGTTTTTAGACTCTATATTGGTCCATATGTCTCTTCTTTTGCTTGTACCACATTGTCTTGATTTGTAGCTTTTGCGTAAGTCTTGAAATCAAGTAGTATGAGTCTTTTAAGTTTAGAATTCTCTCCTGAAAATGACCCTTTTTGCTTACTATTTCAGTTTCTTCAGATAGTTGCTTTTTGTTTTTTCAGTTTTATTCAGAGTAAAATCATAGTAAGAGAAATTGGCTGTAGTGGGCTTAATTAACTCTCTTGGCTGGCAGTAAAAGTCTCAAATATTTTTCAGCTCATCCTAAGAGTATTATTTAGTGTTACTTAAATGTATTTATCAATTCTAACTGTTTGGTCAGCTTAATGATAATTTATAGTTAAAGAATATTTTAAATCACATTTAACATTTTGTACAATTATATTTTGCCTATTTTATATATTTTGTATTTAGTGAATTTTTTACAGAACTATGTTTAATGGAAGCTTTTTTATTTATGAATAAAAATGTTATATATAAGTAAAAATATAAATACAGAATGCATATAAATGATCTTTTTCCTACTTGGGCTGTGTATTTTTAAAATAATTTACTTCTAAATATATATGTGCATAGTTGCATGTTAAAAACCCATTACTGTGTAGCAAGCTAATCAGAAAAGAATGTCATGAGTCATTTTATAGGTTCTTTTGGAGTAATATATTTCGTTTTTAAGTGTATGACTTAAGAATCATTTGCAATAAATAACCTTGCTTCTGAATTAGAATAAACATATTCTTTAAAGGTATTTTTGTTCAAATGTGAGTTTGAAGAATTTAGACTTTACAACAGCAGAAGTTATAGGTTCTTATTTCTTCCAAATTTTCTTAGTTGCATAAGTTAATGCAAAAGTGATGACTTTGAAATCTTGGTAAATTTTAAAATCAATTTTAGTTAGACACATGCCAAATGAAATGCTTCCACTTCTTTTTCATAAGAGGACTAAAAAAGGAACTGCAGCCTAATTAACAAATAGTGTTACAGCAGTTATCATTCGTGTAATTTATAACTTTAGAGGCAATTGCCTTTTCTATAAATTATTACTTTACTAAGTGTATTATCTCCTGAATCTAAAGGAAATATAAGTATGTTGATCAGTATCCAAGATGGCCCCAAGGATCTCTGTCTCCTGGTATTCCTATACTTGTGTAGTTCCCCTTTACCCATCTTGCTCCAGGGTTCATCTGTGTAACCAATAGACTATTACAATAGTGATGACACGTCCCTTCTAAAGTTAGGCTATAAAAAGCACCGTAGCCTGTATCTTCATCATTTTCTCTCTTTATGGTCATCTGGTTTGGGAAAAACCATCTGCACTGTCATAAGCTCATGTCATAGGGAACAGAAGCTTTGTGCCAATATCCATGTTGAGTGAGCTTGGAAGTGGTTATCTGATAGTGTAGAATCCTGGCTGACAACTTAAGTTCAGCCTCTTGAGACTGCACCAAAACCACATAGCTTACCTGCTTTGAGATTTCTGACTTCAGAAACTGTGTGAGATAGTAAATGTTTGTTGTTTTAAGTTGTTAAACTTTAGGGCTGTTTGCTGTGTGACAATAACTAGCTAGTAATATAAGGGCTTTTGTCTCTCTTCATCCAGATTTAAAAGAAAAACTCAATTATGTTTGGTAATCATTATCACCAAAGTGCACATCTTTGTATTTAATCTTCTATGCTTTTTATAGAGGTATACAACAGTGCAGATTGTTTCTCAGTTTTATGGTAGTTTTTGGTCAGAAACCACTATCCCTTTTTACTCTTAAGGATAGCTTTCTGCTTTCTGTAGGACCTAGACAGTAGTGCAAAAGTGGGTCTAGAAGTATAAGATATGAAACTTACTGCTGCTTGCACATCCTCACTAAAGACTTGGGCTTACTTACTGTGTAAAACTATTGTGCCTTCCTTTTTCTTTTATAATATATTCTTTCTTAAAATGCTTTGGTACAAGTAGACATACAATGGGCCCTGTCTGAGAAGCTCAGAAACATATACATCTTACACATTGGGACTGATTCCAGTGTTGTTATAAATATGCAATGTGTTCTATGTTTTTGGAAGAAATCATTTTGATTGAAAGAATTTGGGAATTATTAACCCAAATTTTGCAGATTATTGGATGATAAACTTTATTCTTTATGGTAGTTGGATTTTTAAAAATCCTATATTTTTTAACTGAACTGAAAAATTAGGTGGCACTTAAGAAAACCTTTTTTTTTTTAACCTATTAACCTTAAAGAAATAAAACTTGTATAAAACACTTAGTGGTAACAGATATAAAGCCACATAGATAGAGTTTGTTTATTTTTAGCCTCCTACATTTTGTGGTATGATTTTCCTCTACTGGTCACTCTTTTTTTTGATTATTTACTGAGAGCCAGAGGAGTCCATATGTAAATAATACATTGTGTTTGATTTAATCGCTTTAGCTCTTCACCTTGAGGATATTTTCTTTTAAACTTACTTTTCCTTTCAAAAGGGAGTTTTCATCAATAAATGCTGAAATTTTAATTTTTGAAATTAAGTGAAATTCTTACTATTATCCTTCTAAAGAGAAACAACAAGTATGTTCTCACTGATTTACATACTGTCTCCTTATTTTGAGGACTACCTCATTTATATTTTGTTTAGTTTCTTCCAACACTTGTTTATTTTTTCTACTCTTTCTCTAAAAGATTATACTATTTATCATACTACAATGCCATCTTAGATTATCGAATAGATTTTAATATTATTTCATATTTAACATTATTGCATCATATCTGTTGTATTAGTTTTCTAGGGCTGCCGTAACAAGTATACCACAAACTGGCTGGTTTAAAACAGTGGAAATTTATTCTCTCACAGAGGCCAGAAGTCCGAAATTAAGTTGTTGGCAGGGCCATGCTCCCTCTGAAGGCTATGGGGAAGAATGGTTCCTTGCCTCCTTCTTAGCTTCTAGTTGTGAACCGTTATTGGCATTGTAGCTGCAACACTCCAGTCTTGCCTCTCTCCACGCATGGCTTTCTTCCCTCTGTATCTTTCTTGCTAACTCTCCCTCTCCTTTTAAAGACATTAGTCAATGAGTTTAGGGCCCATCCTAATCTACTCTGATCTCGACTTGATTACATTTGCAAATACCCTGTTTCCAAATACGGTGACATTCAAAAGTACATGAGGTTAGGATTTCAGCATATCTTTTGGGGAAACACAATTCAACCCATAATATTTGTACTGTTTAATAATCACACTGAAAGTTCATTGTAATCTTTATGCAACTTCTTTTTCTATGCTGTATTTATTCAGTGTATTTTACAGTATTTTTAACCTTAGTTAACCTTGTAGCCCAGACATTTATATTGATTTCTAATATCTTATATATTGAAAATTATAATCATGGTGATTAATGTTGTGACTTATTTAAATAATGTTAATGATTACTCCATTGAGTAACTGTAAAATTAGAAAAGACTTGACTTTTAATTTAACTGTCATTCTGTTAGTACTGGTTCATTTTGTGCTTACTTATATTAAATTGCCATAAAACACTCATATATTATGCTTGTTTGTAAAGGTTCTTAGTGATTATTATTGATGTTGTGGGCACAGTAAATGCTCCATACATATTTGCTGTAAATTACCTTTAGCTTACTAGGCTCTTTAGAGTACAATTCTATCAAAGTCCACTTAGATTATTAATCAGATCATTGATCCTTAGGTGCTGTGTTTGGCGTGTAGACTTTTAATTCCAGTTTGCCATCTCATCTTAGAATTGCATATCCTGATTGACCTAGGATTGCATATTGATTGCAGTAGCATACCATTGCTATTGGAAAACATGAAACGAATCAAATATTGCTATTTGAAACTATTACTCTTATTTTAATAATTATAACTTTTATTTTTCTGTGGTAAGGCTAATAGATTCATCAGATTGTAAATTAGCAAGTTTTTTTGGTAATGATTAATTTCTCCTGAGAGATTTCACATATTCAAATAACTTCTCTATTATGAAATCCCATTTTATGGAAGTGGTATTTATTGGAACCAGTTTTACTTACTTTAATCACTCTTATTTACAGGTTACCGTCTTAGTATTTCTAAAATGATTCTAAGATTTTACTATGCTTCCCTCCTCAATGTTGATTTTTAATCCCAAATGCATGTAGAATCACCTGGAGAGGTTTTTATAAAACACCAATACCTAGGCCCTATCTGGATATTATCCTGGGTTACAAGCATGAACCACTGGCGTAAACCAGAATGTTTTAAATTGGCACAAAAAGCTATCTGGAGCAATAAGCAAACTACCAAGTTGCAAAAGCATTTGCTAATGTGTTATTTATTTCTCCTTTTGTTTTTATTGTCCTTTGCCCTTAGTGAAGCTGTGGTCTACCAACCTGGACAACTCAGTGGCAAGCATTGAGGCAAAGGCTAATGTGTGCTGTGTTAAATTCAGCCCCTCTTCCAGATACCATTTAGCTTTCGGCTGTGCAGGTAAGAAATGAAAGCAGATTTGTCTTTCTCTGATGTTGATTGAATATCATGTCCAGGACAGAAGAACATTTTAAAAGAAAAACTATCTTTGTATGTTTAAATTTTGTTATTATTAGACTCTAAATCAGAAATATGCAATATGCCATCTTTACCTATTTAGTACTGTGCTTTAATTGTACTACTCTGTCATCTGTCTTTAATACATAGACATACACTGTTTGTTGATTTTTGTTTTAAGTGTCTGCATGGGTGAATTAATGCTTATTACTTATTGACAAATTTACTATCATAATGATGTTTAAACATTTAAGCTGTTATTAAGCTATATTATATAGACATAGGAAACCTTTTTTTTTTTAAATTATTTCCTTCAGCAATTATATATTGATTGCCCACTGTGCACAAAACACTCATCCAGAGACAGTGAATAAGGCAAAGTCTTATATCATGGAGGGCAATGCTAACATAGTAAATATTCCAAAAAAGTTAGCTATTATTATCATAGTAAAGAATTATTTGCTGAAGTATTTTTCTTAACTAGAGTGACCATATGTCTGGGTTTGTGTGGGGACAGTCCTAATTTACACATCTTATACTAGCATGAAAACTATTAGTGCCCTCTTTCATTTACAGAAATGTCATGAGTTAGAAGATAAATCATATGGTCACCCTACTTTTAATTCCTTTATCTTCTATATCTGTGTCCCTCATTGAATATTTACTAAAAGCTGTAATTTAACTTCTGCGTGGTGAAATCTCCTTGATGTTTTAATTAATGTTATCAGGTTTTTACAAAAAAAATTACAAGCTAGCACCATATCATGAGAACAATAGCAACTTTAAAAAAAGGAAACACATAATTAAAACCTTAACTTTAACTTGTAACTACACGTTTTCCTTTTTTTCAAATCACTATGTCACTGAGGTATTGACATAATTTCATAGTTTAATTTCAGGAGGACATAGACTAACATGTAAATGTGGGTAGAATTCTCTTTTAACATATTGGGTTTTTTTAAAAATGATTAAGTGTTATTTGTTTCCACTTGAACCTACTACTCCTTTATTTAAATCCTTATTTTGTCATCAGTTGACCCTGGGCAAGTGTTTTAACTCCCTCCCAAATTTCTTTATCTTTAAAATACAGGTAGAGTCCCTTGGTTCTGTTATGAGGATTATGAAAGAAAAATGCTGTGTTTAAACCTTATTATATGGTGCTCAATAATGGCTATTTTTATTATTAATATTTTATATTTATTTTCCTCTTTAACCTTTTACCACACATACAGATGTCTGGTTATTTACTTATTTAGTTTAATTGGAACTTATAGCATGAAAACTTTCTTGAAGTGGGGTAAAAATTCACAAGTATTTCTATTCAAATATCAAATCTTACATCGTGGTCCTCGTGAAAATAATACAACTAAAATTTTTAAAGTACCATTTTGTGATTAATATTGAGGAAAAGCCTTTAAATTTTATTTTAAACCATATAAAATTTGGTCTTAAGCTCTGAGATTATGTAACGCATGCTTTTACCAGAACAGAGTATTTTTAGCATAAAGGTAAAAATTTTTATTAATTGTCAATTATTTGATTACTACCTGAAGTTTTTATATTCTTTGAAGAGAAAAAGTTGGAAAAAAACATTTTTCTGTGATTTATCTTCTCTAAAGCCAGTTTGGGAGAGCATTTTAAGACTAAAGTGAATAGAACTCCCAACAATTTGTGCTTATAATAGAATATTAGGTTTTGCTTGCAAGCTAAGTTGAAGCATCTTGTAATTTTATAAACTATCATTGTCAGAAAATATGAGTAATCTTAAGATGTTCTTTTTAAAGTATAGTTTTTTTCTGGAAATTAGTAGTATAAATCAAAGACAAAAATTTGTATTATTCTGATTTATTAGTGGCATTTATGCTAAAAAAGTATTCACTGGAAAGGAATACTGTTCCTAGAATAAACAGAGGAATTCTGAAAGGTGTTATTTAACTGTGTTATCAGTAACATTTCAGTTTCCTTATTACACTCAGTAAACTAAACAGTGTACGTACATAAACACACACCCTTTGTTTTGCCAATTTAAATACTTTGTAGTTTTTGTGACTTGGAGTGCGATAACTCAGTCTTCAAAAAAAAAATAACCTTCTTTGGTTGTTTTTCTTCATTAATTTATTTTAAATATCAATATTTCTTTCCTTACTTTAAAACTTTCAGTGGGGTTCTCATTGCTTAAAAAATACAGATATTTTTTTTGCTTTCTATACTAGGCCCTCTATGATCTGCTCCAATATTTCTTATACTTACATTGTTTACTATTTAGAAATTTTCACCCAAGGGAATTTTGGCAAAGCTTCTTCTTCCATAAAGATTTCTTGATTTCCTAAAGCTGTCTGACTCTATCTTATATACTCATCTGCCATTTTTAAAAATTATTTCATGACTTGATAGCTCGTTTCTTTTTTAGCACTGAGTAATGTTTCATTATCTGGATGTACCACAGTTAATTCACTTACTGAACAACATCTTCATTGCTTTTAGGTTTTGACAATTATAAATGAAGCTACTATATAAACATTTATGTGCAGGTTTTTGTGTGGATATAAGTTTTCAATTTCTTTCAATAGATACTAAGGAACATGATTGCTGGATCATATGGTAAGAATATGTTTAGTTTTGTTAAGAAACTGCGGAACTGTTTTTCTAAGTGGCTGTACCATCTTGCATTTCCACCATCAGTGAATGACACTTCCTATTGTTCCACATCTTCACCTGCATTTGCTATTGTCAGTGTTCTGTATTTTAGCCATTCTCACAGGTGTGTAGTGGTATCTCATTGTTGGTTTAATTTGCATTTCCTTGATTATGTATTATGTAGCATCTTTTCATATGCTTATTTGCTGTCTGAATATCTTCTTTGGGGTTGTATCTGGTTAAGGTGCTGGCCCCCTACTTTTTAAAATCAGGTTGTTTGCTTTCTTGTTGAGTTTTAAGAGTTTTTATATTTTGGATAATAGTCCTTTATCAGATGTGTCTTTTGCAGATATTTTCTCTCAGTCTGTGGCTTGTCCATTTTATCTAGGGACTCCTATTTGTTGGGATAGAGTTATTTGTAGTATTCCTTGATTATCTTTTTAATGTCCATGGGATGGGATCTGTAGTGGTGTCTCCTTTTGTTTCTGATATTAGTAATTTGTGTCCTCTTTATTTTTTCTTAATTAGCTTAGCAAGAGAATTATTGATTGTATTGATTTTCTAGTTTTCTAAGGTGGAAGCTTAGATTGTTGACTTTAGATCTTTGTTCTTTTCTAATGCAGTCATCCATTGTTTAATGATGGGAATACGTTCTGAGAAATGCATCATTAGGTTATTTCATGTGAACATCACAGAATATACCTACAGAAATGAAGATGGTATAGCCTACTACACTCCTAGGCTATATGATATGGCCTGTTGCTCCTAGGCTACAAACCCGTGCAGTCTTACCGTACTGAATACAGTGGGCAGTTGTAACACAATGGTAAATGTTTGTGTATCTGAACATACCTAACAGAAAAGATACAGTAATAATATTGTATAAAAGATAAAAATAGTATACCTGTATAGGACAGCTCCATTTTAATTTTATGGGACTATACCATCATATCAATTGTTGACTGAAATGTCATTGTACAGCACTTGACTGTGCATTCAATCCTATAAATTTCTCTCTGAGCACTGCTTTCCTTGCATCCCACAGATTTTGACAACTGTTTTTATTTTTAGGTTTTTATTTAGGTTTTATTTTTTTTTATATTTAGGTTTTATTTTAGGTTTTTATTTTCATTTAGTTCAAAAAAAATACTTCTATTTCTCTTGAGATTTCGTAGTTGACCCATGTGTTATGTTGAAGTATGTTGTTTAATTTCCATGTATTTGGGGATTTTCTTCCTGTTACTGATTTCTAGTTTAATTCCATTATGGTCTGAAAACAGATATTGTATGCTTTCCATTCTTTTTAAATTGTTAAGGTGTATTTTATGGCCCAGAAGGTGGTCTATTTTCATCAGTGTTTCTTGTGAGTTTGAGAAAAATGTGTATTCTATTGTTGTGGGATGAAGTAGTCCAAAGATGTCAGTTATGTCAATTGAACAATGTCCTCACTGTTAGATCTGTCCAGTTCTGATAGAGTGGTGTTGAACAAGTTGTCCACTATGGTAATGGATTCATCTGTTTCTCCTTTAAATTCTGTCAGTTTTTGCCTCACATAGTTTAATGCTTTTCATACACGTTAAGGATTGTTATGTCTTACTGGACAGTTGACCCCTTTATCATTATGTAATGCTATTCTTTATCCCTGATAACTTTCCTTGCTTTGAAGTCAGCTCCAAATTAATATAGCTACTCTTGATCTCTTTTGTTTAGTGTTAGCATAGTATATTTTTCTCTATTCATTTATTTTTAATCTATTTGTGTCTTATATTTAAGATGACTTTCTTGTAGACAACATAGTTGGGTCTTGTTTTTTATCTGATCTGACAATCTCTGTCTTTTAATGTACCACATTTAGATCATTGATGTTCAAAGTGATTATTGATACAGATGGATTAATATCTACCCTATTTATTACTGTGTTATATTTGTTGCTCTTGTTCTTATTTTTGTCTTCCACTCTTTTCTGCCTTTTTTTGTTTTAAGTTGAGCATTTCATATGATTTATTTTCTCCCCTTTCGTAGCATGTCAGTCATACCTTCCTTTTTTACTCTTTTTAGTGGTTGCTGTAGGGTTTGTAATATACATTTGCAGCTATTTCAAGACCAGTTTCAAATAACACTGTATTTCCTCACAGGTAGTGTAAGTCCTTATAATAACAAAATAATCCCGGTTCCTCCCTCCTTTCCCTCGTATCATTGCTGTCATTCATTTCACTTACAGAAGAGCATACATAAGCATATTATATACACACAAGAGAATCCTGTGTGTGTGTGTGTGTGTGTGTGTGTGTGTATATGATGGAACATATTGTTCCTGATCTTGAACATTATCTTGAACAAACTGTTTTCAATTAGATCAATTACGAATAAGAAAAATAAAAATTTTCATTTTACCTTTACCTGTTCATTTTTGGGTGCTCTCTCTCTCCTTACATCTGTTTGAGTTTCTGACCTCTGTTGTTTTTCTTCTCTTTAAAGAACTTTTTTTAACGTTTCTTGCAAGGCAGGTATGTTGGCAACAAATTTCTTCAATTCTTGTCTAAGAATATCTGTTTCTTCACTGTTGAAGGATAATTTTACAGAGTATAGAATTCTATGTTCGTGGTTTTTCCTCTCAACACTTTAAATATTTCACTCTACTCTCCTTGTTTTTTATGGTTTTTGAGAAGTCATAAGTAATTTTTACGTTTGTTCCCCTATGGTTAAGACAGTATTTTTTTCCTGGCTTATTTCAGGATTTTTTCTTTATCTTTGATTTCTCTATAGTTTGAAGATGGCATACCTAGATGTAGTGTTTTTGAATTTATCCTACTTGGTATTCTTTGAGTTTCCTGTATCTGTGGTTTGGCATTTGACATTATTTTAGGGGAAATTCTCAGTCATTATTGTTTCAAATACTTCTCTTCCTTTTTCTCTCTCCTTTTAGAGTTCCTATTATGCATATTACCAACTTTTGTAGTTGTCCCGCAGTCCTTGGATATTCTGATCTGGTTGGTTGGTTTTTCAGTCTGCATTCTCTTTGTTTTTCAGTTTTGGGAGTTTCTGTTGATTTATTTTCAAGCTCAGATTCTTTCCTCAGCTAGTCTGCTAGTAAACCCATCAAAGACATTTTTCATTTCTGTTACAGTGTTCTTGATCTCTAGCATATCATTTTGGTTTTGTCTTAGAATTTCCGTTTTCATGATTACATTGTCCACTCTTCTTGCTTTGTGTCTACTTTATCAATTAAAGCCCTTAGCATATTAATCATAGTTGTTCTAAATTCCCAATCTGATAATTCCAACACACCTGCCATGTCTGGTTCTGATGTTTGTCTCTCCAAATTTTGTTTTTTGCCATTTAATGTGCCTTGTAATTTTTTCTTGATAGCTGGATATAATGTACTGGGTAGAAAGTAACTGGTATAGTAATACAGTAATGTGATGATAGGTATAGCGAGAGGGGAAGCACTCTATTCTGTGATTAAAGTCTAAGTCATCTAGTGAGTCTATGCCTCTGATCTGTGACCTTCACAAGTGTTCCTCAGGCTTTTTCTTCCCCCTTTAGTGGAACAGATGGCTAGAATGGGCTGGACTGTTCCCTTTTTCCATGTGGAAGGCTAGAAGGGGCTGGAGTTGGTTATTTCTCTCCCCAAGGTCAGTTAGTCTCTGATAATACCCCCAATAGGTCACTGACAACTCTAGTTAACTGGTTTCTCTTGAAGGCAGGCCAGAGTACATTGGAGTGTTTCAAAGTGATTCCTTTTCTCCTTCCCCTGCTAGAAGTATGAGAGAATTTTTCTATAATATTTACTATGAGAACCTGGCCAACCTGCTGGAGATAAAATTCACAAAAGTATCAAAGTCCTCCTAAGAGGGTTCCTCCTGGAGTTTTTAACTCTTAGCCTTGTCCATATTGAGCCTCCAGCAATTCTTCAATTACAGTTCAGGTCTTTTTGTTCCTGGCACTGGTTCCTGTGGCAGATGCTGCTTGTGAGTCTCTGTTCCAGTAAGCTATTACTCCTAATATTCATCTGTTTCTCCAATCTTAAGGACAGTGGTTTGCTTTCTGTTTTGACTTCTCTTAGGGATTCAAGAAGACTTGTTGAGCTGTGAATCTGTTCCTCTTGTTGTGAGGAAGGAGTGGAAATTTCCAAGCTCCTTACATGCAGAAATGGAAACTGGAAATATCAACTGATTTTTACACATGTGCAAAGACAATTGAGTGGATGGAAGATTGTCTTTTCAACAAATGTTACTAGAGCAGTTGGACACCTTAGGCAAAAAAAAAATCTTCAACCCACACTTCATATCTTCAACCCACACTTCATATAAAAATTCACTCAAAATGACTCATAATCTAAATGAATAATCCGATTAGAGAATAGGCCAACGACTTGAATTGACACATCACCAAAGTAGATATATGGATAGCATGTAAACCCCTGAAAAGTTATTCAGTGACATTAGGGAAATGAAAAGAAAGAAAGTAGGGGGAGGAAGGGAAGGAAGGGAGGGAGGAAAAGCTATAATGAGCTATTACTACATACCTTTTAGAATAACTACAGTAAAAAGTACTGATAAATGCCAGGTGCTGGCGGTGTGTGGAACAACTGGAACTCATATGTTGTTGATGAGAATGTAAAATATTACAGCCACTCAGGAAAACAACTTAGCAGTTTCTTATCAACTTATACATACACTTAGCATACAATCCAGCAATCATACTCTCCATCCTATAAATCCTAAAGAACTGAAAACTCATATTCCCACAACTTATACTCAAAAGTTCATTGCAGGTTAATTTGTAATATACAAAACTGGAGATCCTAAATATCATTCAGTGGGTGAATGGAAAACAAAGTGCAGTATAATCCATACAGCAAAATACTACTCACCCATTAAAAAGAATGTACTTTTGATATAGGCAACAACTTGGATGAATCTCAAAAGGCTTATGCAGTGTGACTAAAAGCCAATCTGAATGGCTCATGTGCTGATTCTATTCATGTAACGTTCTCAAAGTGGCAAAATTATAGCGTTGGAGAACAAATCAGTGGTTGCCAGATTTAAGGTTGGGAAAGGGGTATGACTAAGAAGGGATAACATGGGGGAATGTCTTTGTAATACTGAAACAGTTTTATTTCCTCATTGTGGTAACAGTTAATTTATGTACACATACAATAAAATGTCTCCCTCCACACCCAAAAAAAGAGTACATGTAAAAACTGGTGAAATCTGGATAAAGTCTATGCCTGAGCAAATAGTATTGACACCATATTAATTTCCTGCTTTTGATACTGTACTAAGGTTTTGTAAGATATTAACATTGGGGTAAGCTGGGTAAAGATACGCAGAAACCCTTTATACTATTTTTGTGATTTTTTTTGACTCTTAAACTGTCTCAAATGATATAACAAAAACAAAAAGGAAGAAAAATAATTGTCCAAACCATAGACAGTTTTGAGTCATAACATGTAGTGAATGACAGCACCAAAAATGGGAGGGGTAAAGTAGAAATAGACTGTTGTGTGATTGTCATTTGATAAATTAAATGGTATAATAATTTATAAAGGTTCAGTGTAATAAATTATAGGTGTTTATTTTAAACTCCAGAGCAATCTCTAAAAGATTTTTAGTCTGGGTGTAGTGACTCACTACTGTAATCCTAGCATTTTGGGAGGTAGAGGCAGGAGGATCACTTGATGCCAGGAGTTTGAGACCAGCCTGGGCAACATAGTGAGAATCCTCATCTCTACAAAAAAAAAAAAAAAGCTAGGTATGATAGCGGGTACCTGTAGTCATAGATATTTGGGAGGGTGAGGCAGAAGGATTGCTTGAGGCAAGGAGTTCACAGTTACAGTGAGCTATGATCACAGCACTGCACTTCAGCCTGGGCAATCATCAATCAATAACTAGTAATAATGGAGATAAACTGGAATCGTAAAAATACCTAATCCAAAAGAAGTTAGAAAAAGGGAAAATATGTTCAAAGAAAAGTGGGACAAATCAGAAACACCTAGTGAGATAGATTTAAATCCAATCATGTCAATCATTGTTTTAAGTGCAAATGATCTAAAGTCCCCTTCTTTCCTTTCCCCCCACCCACTTAAAAGGGAGAGATTGTCACATTGGATAGGATAAATAAAACTTAACTATACGCTGTCTACAAGAAACCAACCACTTTAAATATAAAGACATACAGATAAGTTAAAAGTAAAACGACAAAAAAAAAACAAACCCTTGCACAAACACTAATCAAAAGAAAACCAGAGTAGCCATATTAGTATGAGATGGAATAGACTCTATGCAGGATTACCATGGATTATGAGGGACATTACATAATAAAAACAATCAATTCATAAAAGATTTTCACATTAATCCTTAATGTCCAAGGCTGCTTTAGCCTCTGTCGTGTGTCAATTTAGTATGATTTTAGTTACTCATGTCAAAATAGCCACATAATATTAATAATAGTAGGTATAATTTATCATATGTTTTCTCCTCACAGTGAACTAAAGTTTATATGAATTATTTAATTTTCAAAATGATTTTATTAATTGTAACCTAATAGAACTTGGTAATAGAACTAATGAAATGTAATTGAATTTTTATTTTGAAAAAGTTCTGTGTGGGCATTTGTATATAGATGTGAAAATGAAAGAACTAAGTGAATGCACCAAAATGTAACAACTCTGGTACAATCAAGTTGGATGCAATTATTTACTGTGTTCTTTTTGTCTGTGTTTTTGATGCATAGTGTGTCTTCACTGCTTTGTGATAAAAATAAGCGGAGAGTAGGATCTTCCCCCTAATTCCAGTTGCTGTACCTACTGTTAATTTAGCCATGATTTCACATATAGTTTTAATTTTCAAGTGTCCAATTTACTGTTTCACATTTATATAATTTTAATACCAAGTGGATTTTTTACTATACTATGACGTAATGTTTTCAAATCCTAAATGTACAGTTTCATGAACTGTTGATATATGAATTAACTCATATAACCTAGGTAGAGTAGTTTGGAATTCTCCTTTGTCCTTCTTTCCAGTCAATCCCTCCCTACCTTTAGTTAACGCTCTTGACTTCTGTCATCATAGATGAATATGTTCCTGTAAATTTCCCATAATATGTAGTATTCTTACATATTTGTGTAGTGTTTTTTTTTTTTATTTTTGGGTTTTTTTGGCTCATCCTTATGTCTGTGAGATTCATCCAGCTTGTTAAATGTAGCATTGGTTTGATATTTAGTGCTGAGAATTATTTTGTTGCATGGATATACCAGAGTTCGTTCATTCTGTCCATGATGACTATTTGAGTTGTTTCCAATTTTCAGCTACTGTGAATGAAACTCCCACGAACATTGTCATATATGTGTCTTTTGGATAATGTGCATTCATTTCTCTCAGGCATGAACCCTGGAACTGGAATTGCTGGGTCATAGGTCAAACACATATTTAGCTTTAATAGATAACTAACAAACTTATTTCCTATTATTCCCATCACCAATATATGAAAAGTCCAGTTGCTCTATATCCTCCCCAACATTTGGGATTATAAATCTTTTCTTTAGTCAGTCTGACAGGTATGTAGAGGCATCTCATTGTGATTTTATTTTAATTTACATTTTCTTAAAAAGTAATGATCCACCTCTTCATATGTTTATTGACCATTTAGATATCCTTTTTTGTGACATACCTGTTTAAGTCTTTCACCCATTATATCGGGAGTAGGAGGGTGTTTTTCTAAATAATTTGTCCTATTTTTGATGAGTCTTTTAGGAAGGCCATGGTAAGATACTATGCAACCAGCTTAATCTTTTAGTAGACTTCATGTTTATTTCTTATGAGCATAGTGTGGAGCTAGACTGCATGAATTAATTTTGGCCAGCCATTTCCTAGCTATGTCGCCTTGGGTAAGTAACTTCACTTTTCTGAACCTTATTTTCTTCATTTGTAAAAAGGGAATAATAAAATAATGAAAGGGAATAATAAAAGAGCCTACTTTATTAGGATTTGTATGTATATATTGCACTCATGTATAGAGAAATTCTATTGAAAGTGGATCTATTTTAAATCTAAATTGCAGAAAATAAAAACAAAACTAGCTACTAATGTTGTATAATTCTAGAATATTGAATAAAAGCAATTTAAAAGACAAATGGAAGGGGAATGTCAGTATTAGCGGGAAACATATTGGAAACTGTGGTCTTTCTATAATAATACAAAATATCTGTGAGACCAACAATCAAGAGATATTTCACTGGCATTCTGAATACACAAGGAGATTGCTTATGGTACTAATGAGCATTAGTCCATGAACTCAGTGAGTTTCTTGCTTTTCACTTTAACTACATATCTACTTACAAAATGTGGAATATATATCTAAAGGTTTTTCATAGACCCTAGAAGAAAGTAAATAGGGAGTACTTAGAGGATGTTGGCCATGTACTATTCTAAAAAAAAAGAAGAAGAAGAAATATATTTCTCCATCACACCACAGTAATAAGGCTATCTAGAATTCTTTTTATACTAGAATTATCTCATTCATTTATTAACTTCCCAAACTTTTTAAAATAACTTTGTGTTGTTACCATGTATACCAAATTTACTCTGTGTACGAAATTTCTTACTATATATACAAAGAGTTTTAAAAATTCTACCCCTTGACGTCATAGTTTTTTAGATAAGACACAAAAGCAAACAAATTATAATACATTGTGAAAAATGATACTAGAACAGTGTTTTTAAATCCAAAGTACATATAAATTTTTTTTGAAAAACTTTGAAAAAGTGTTTGTCTGAGACCTGTCACAAACCCACTGAATCCAAATCCTCAGAGAGACTAAGCCTTTGCATTATGAAAGCACTCCTCCAGTTATTTTCATATCCACCCCGTTCCCTTCCCCTTGGCCAAGAACAGCTATGCTAAAAATATGTACAGGTTCCTGAAATGGTGGGATATGAATTTGGAAATGTAGATGTATAATAGAGACATATTAAGAAAGTTTATATGTCATAGTAAAGAAGTTTGATCTGTCTAATGAATACGATTGTATTAACATATTAAATCTCTGTTCTAGCAGCATTAGAAGAACATAATCTGTCTAGTAAAAAAATATGTCCAGTAAAAAAAAGTCTATAAACTGCTATTATTTAGATAATGGAACTATTATTTTTTTAAACAACATGTAGGTGGTCATTAAACATAGTCTGAACGCCAGATCTACATTATCTTTTGCAGTTAAAGTCTCCATTTTTATATTAGTTTTTCAATCATATTCTAGTGTGGAGTGTA
The DNA here is from genome assembly GCA_963574885.1 of Lepilemur ruficaudatus. Classification (NCBI taxonomy): domain Eukaryota; kingdom Metazoa; phylum Chordata; class Mammalia; order Primates; family Lepilemuridae; genus Lepilemur; species Lepilemur ruficaudatus. The sequence continues at coordinate 46,385 of CAUYRT010037402.1, forward strand.
CCTACAATACTACTGCACAAAGACTATTACTGTTTCTGGAATGCTGGTTAAAATGTAGATGTGTATCTTGAGTTGTGTGAAAGTCCCTCTGGAAATGGAAGGACAGTTGTGAAATACAACAGATCATTAGTTGCTTGACAATGAGTAGAGGGTTATCAGTCTGCTGTTTTGAACTTTATTTCAAATGATCACACCAATAAAAGTTATAAGATACTCCAAAGGGAGTTCTGGTTCTAACAATATGATGGTTTAGATAAACTGAAAATCCTCTGGCAACAAATATTTTATTTATTTTAGATAAACTTTTTTTTAGATAAAATATATGAAATATTATTTTAAATGCATAGCTTATAAAGTATTGAAATCACTAAGGGGTCAGAAACAAGCAGAATATACAAAGAGATAAACATGTAAGCTGAAGTAGTATTGCCTAGGTGGTGGTGATGGTGGAAGAAAGTTGCTGGCTTGTGCAATCTAGGTACCTAGATATTTAAGAATTAATGAGTTTGGACTTGGGAACTGTCTACCTAGGGTGTTGTAATTGTCTGCCTCCCATCTACATATGTACATGGAGAAAGTTTCCAGAAACTTTGTCTTAAGCCTGGTCTCTGAGTAGCAGACAGTAGTTGTGCCCCCCTGAGAATGCAAACCATTGCCTGCATGGGATAGGATACTACTTCTTTCCCTTCCCCTGACCCAGAAAAATAAACAAGGGTATTAAACCAAGAATTGAATATTGTACAAGGAAAAATTCTGTGAGCAAGGAAATTCATAAGTATGGGTAAATCTTAAGTAACATTGACTGTATAAAACAACACTAGTAATGAGCAAAGAAGACTAATTTGAGATGCTTAAAAAAGATGGAAATAAAATTCTGGACAGTAATATACACGTTTTAGAGGAGTACTGATAAAATGTTATGCAGTCTAAAGTTCTTATATTGTCTGTTTAACATTAATTAACTTGTGCTTTTTAAAGTCATGTATACATTCTAAAATTTTAAATGTAAATGTTAAAACATAGAAATATAATCTCTACTTCCAAGCCTACAGAAGGAAAGAAAACTCAATCTCTATTGAAGAAAATTCAATCTATGGAAGGCAGGAAAGGAGAAAATAAAGAGCCATAGAAACAGCACCAGGATAAAGAGCAAAAAAACATGATGATGAGAATAAATCCAAATACATCACCGATCACAGTAAATTGAAACAGATTCAATTTGCCAGTTTAAAGACCAGCTCTCAGATTAGGTTATTTTATGAAAAATTGACAGTTAAATGCTGTATATAACACATACTGAAATTTGAAGTGGGGATGAGATTGAAATAAAGGGCTGAAAGAAAATACATGATGAAATACTAATTATAAGAGAACTGGTTAAGCTATATAAATAGTGAGGACAATTAGATTTTTAAGGTTAAAAAAAAAAAGGCAGTGGGGAGGTTAAGGAAGGTCCCAATGTAGTAATGAGAGAAATCACTTAGAATGAAGACATAGTTCTAAATTTTGTGAATGTAATACTGTAGCCTCAAAATATATTAAATAAAGATGAATAATTCTAAGAGAAATGTAAATTTCAATATCTTAGAATTTACAGACCTTTCTGTGACAGAAAAGCATAAATTAAAAGGTATTGGAGGTGTCAACAAAAACTACAATTAACAAGTACATATATAAAAGATGGACTCTGTCAACTTGAGAAATCCACATTCTTTTCAATCACACATAGATTATATTAATACTTAAAACGATTTTTTTACGTTTCTCTTTTTCAGTAAAGTCAAGCATCCATTCTTATCCTTGTTTATCAGACTTGGTTCCAAATGTTTTTGATACTTTCCCCTAATGAATTTGTCTTTGAGGATAGCATCAATGGTGTTAGATGGTTGTAGTTAGGCTTTTTCAGTTCTTTCCTACCATAATTAATTTAGACAACCATTTTCTAGATTTTTGAAATAAATCAGTTGATTTATTTACAACATTTGCATGCCTACATGGGTTTTTTCCCCAAAAAGTCTGTTTTAATAACTCTTTAATAATTAAAATTTGAAGTACCTCCCCTGTTCATTACTCATTCATTACCTGTCATTATTTGCATTTAATCCTTAAAGCAAAAGTGTATGAGAAGAGATTGAAGTAAAGCAAATCAGTGATGATTGAAGCAAATTAATTCTCACAAAATAAATGCTGAGTGTATTTAGGTAATTTTGCAGCTGCTTAGCTTGACTGTATAAACTTAGCAAACCAGGCCAATTGGAGGGAATAATTTTGTACTACTTTGAGTGTGTTTTTTAATGCCTTTTTTTTTCTGGTGTAGGCATGCTTTGTTTTACAGTTCTAAAAACCAGTAAGATCTGGAAGACATTTTCTCAAAATGTCGCCTAGTAAATGGAAAAGGAAAGCAAATCCTTAAATATGCCTAGTAATTAGCACATATTTTATTATATAGAAATTGATTCCTAAGCAGATGAAATGTGAGATAAGCAATTTTTTCCCACAGTTTGTGCTTATTTAATATCTTATAACTCACTGTGAATATTTTAAACTGTGTGATGACTTATGTTTAACTCTAATCTTTATTATAGTAATGTAGTAATAATACTATGTATAAGTAATTTGTTATGTATGTTACTTTTAGATGAATTCAAATAAGCCACAAAATTTTAAATTATTTTGTATATTTGATACATATTTTCCTTCATTTTCCAATGATAAAGCCTACAATGATATCATTTTTTAATCCACTAATACCTATGTATAGACCATATACTGGGTCCTATTAGTGAATATGAAGATTTAAACAATATTTTCCCCTTTGGCAGTCTAGTTTGAAAGACATGACAAAGAAACTTTTAGGGCAACATGCTATATTTCTTATTTTAGAGATAATTAAAACCAAAAAAATCATGAACATAATACAAATAGATGTTATTGGAAACGTTTGTTTTCAGTCATAATGTTACTGATGTTTTGAATTGGATTTTTTTGTTGTGGTGATGGTGGTTTGGTGGGTGGTAGTAGTGATTTATAAAAAAATTTGTGAGCTTTGGAATTAAGCATTAAAAATTCATTAATAAACCTCCCTACAAAAAGAGATAAATACAGATAAAATAAATGCAATCATTTTTTCCTCTTGGTCAATACCTTTAGTTCTTTTCAAATTATATATATTTTTAGGTTCCTCAAGGGTTAAGAAAGACGGAAAGGAAGGCCAAGTGGAAAGGAAGAAAAAAAGAGTTCCTACTTGTACTTTAACCTGAGCATCTCTCCTTTAATCTGCTTAAACCCTGGGGTTTCAAATAAATTAGATGACGGAGGACTTTGTTTTAAGTTTCTGCTGCTTTTTCTTAACTGAAACTCCTTTGTTAAATTGTGGAAATGTGTACATAATTTAACTGAGGCTTTTATCATTTGTTTTTAATTACTGATGATTGTAGCTTAATGTAATGTGCAGATAGTTAATTGCTATTTCTATGACACTAGGAGAATATGACAATTTCTTGAGTATCTGTTGCAGATTGGTAAGGATTAGAGAAGGATCATTCACAAAGTAAAGGGTACGCAATAGTGCCTAAAGTTAGTGCGTCTTTCTAAGGTTTTATTTAGGCTTGAAACTAGAGCTAATTGTATACGGTAGCAAATAAGAAATGTTAATTTCTGATTCTTTCTCTAATGATGAACAAAGATCTAACAACCAAATTCAGAGCAGCCGTTAAAAGGAAATACTCTTAGAGTATTTCATATGTGTTTGTGTTATTTCGTGTCTTTTTATAACTGATACTTGGCTTGTTCTATTTACAAAGAGTAGCTTTCTTTCAAGGCTCTAAGACTGTGTATTGAAATATCACTAAAGCAATTAAAATTAATAATGATAGCTAAATGAGATAAATATTAGTAACTAGTATATGTATGTATTTTTAAATAATCAGAAGTTATTTGCCCTGCCTAAGGACAACCTAACAAGGATTTTCCAAACTTTTCTTCTCAGTCCAGTCCTATCATGGTGATATCCAAAAATAAGGATATTGAGAACTTTTACAAGCTCTTTTAAGCATCTGGAAAGCCTTGAAGATAGAATTCAGGATTTCAGAAATTCAGTTTGATGCCTGATTGGCTACATTGTTTATAAGTGTGCTTCCTTTATGTCTTCTTGTTTTTAGTAGAACACAGTCTAAAAATGACTGTGTCCTCAACTATATTTAAAAACATTGACTCATTAATAATAGTCCTTTTGTTCTTACTTTAGGAAAGGTAATGAAATAGTCATTAAACATTTAGTTCAGTAAGCTGTTTCTACATCGATTCCAAACAAATTCTTTTCACCTGATCATTTTAATGTGTCAGCAATGATTGCTTTATCAATGGTGTGTTTGAGAGAGAGAGAGAGTGTGTGTGTGTTTCAGTATCTCTACAGGAAAATTATTCATTGTACTAGAAATTGCTGTAATTACCTCAAATCCCTGGATTGATAGTTACAGGGAAATTTTTTTAAGTGTTTCCAAGTAAAAATATGACAACACAATAAGAGTTTGTTACAAGTTTTGTACAAATAGTTCTTGAGTGGAAGTTGAATTGCTCTGTTCTTTTCTATCCTCATTTTAAACATGTACAGTTTCACCTTATTAGAAAGAAAAGAAAGAGTTCCACCTTACCCCCAGCTTCTCATTCCTTTGAATTCTGGGTTCTGCTCCTACCTTGACAAAGAATTTCTCACCAATATCAGTAGCAGTCTCCACTTTGCTAAATCCAAGCCCTTATTTTATTTGATCTCTTTGTACTGTGGTCCCCAACCTCCGGTCCACAGATGATACCAGTCCTGTTAGGAACCTGTTAGCAACCTGTTAGGAACTGAGTGGCACAGCAGGTGGTGAGCGGTAGGGGAGTGAAGGAAGCTTCATCTGTATTTAGCTCCCCATCACTTGTATCACGGCATAAGCTCCACCTCCTGTCAGATCAGCAGCAGCATTAGATTCTCATAGGAGCCCAAACCCTACTGTAAACTTCGTTCAAGGGATCTAGGTTGCACACTCCTTATGAGAAATTAACACCTGATGATCTGAGGTGGTCATGCTAGTGCCCGGGAGCGACTGCAAATACAGATTATCATTAGCAGAGAGCTTTGACTGCACAATAAATGTGATGCACTTGAATCATCCTGAAACCATCTCCCGCACCCTTGGTCCATGGAAACATTGTCTTTCATAAAACATGTGCCCTGTACCAAAAAGGTTGGGGACCACTGTCTTAGCATTCAATATTATAGCCATTCACTTCTGGAAAAACTATCTTCCTTTGGATTATAAAATACCTACCCTCTGGTTTTCTTTATATCTGTCTCATTTACACTTCTCAGTTGTCTTTTCCTTGATCTGTCCCTTAAATATTGGTATTCATTTGATATTCTGTTATCTTGTCACTCTTTAAATTCTCTGCAGTTTATTTTATCCATTCAGTTATTCTGTTTAAATGGTTGACTCCCTTGATCCCACGCTTAGATCAAGAATGCCAGATATCTCTATTTTACTTTCTGGAAATTTTTACCCTAGTTTTCCATTGGCACCTCAGACTTAAAATCCAGGACTCAATTCATTTTTCACTCACAAAACCATTATTTTTCCTTTGTTTTTGTTGGGTTTTTTTGTTGTTACAGTGATCAAAGCCAGATACCTCACTCTTCACACTAAACTGAATCATGCTTGTTCTACCTATTAAATGCTATCCTCTTTTTAAAAAATCTTACTACCAAAGAATCTTCATTTCCTGGCTCTTTCTCTCCTAGTCACATTTCAACCTACTTTACTTCTCCCACCATACTTCCACTGAAAATGTCCTTGTCATCATCACCAAATTGCTTCCATGTTGCTAAATCAGTTGATCTAGTCTGTTCTTTCTTATTACCATTCAATATGATTGACCCTTCTCTTTCTTCCACCCTTACCTTTTCTCTGTTGCTCTTCTTACAGTCATATCCAGCTTAGGCTGGAATTGAATTATTCCCAGTTCAAACCATTACGTAAACTACTGGAGTAACCTCTTACCAGAACTCCCAGCTCTTCCCCACTTGTTCCCCTCCAATCTGTTCTATGGATAGCAGCGGGAATATTATTCTTACAGATGAAATTAGCCCATCCTTCTGCATAGATTTTCTTGTACTTCTCTAGCTTCATCGTACATCACTCTCCATACTGCTCTCACTGTGCTGTTTCCTCTGCATTAGGCACTTTTCCCTTGCCTCTTACCGTGGCTAGCTGCTCTATCTTCAGTCTCACCTTAAATGTCATCTCAAAGAAACCTTTCTGAAAACCGTATGGCAAGGAGATTCACCCAATCATTACATTTCTTTTTTGTCTTATTGTCATCACTGTATCTGTATTTATTCCATTTATTATGTAATTGTTTTTGTCTGACTCCAATACCTGAGTATAAGCATCACAAAAGCAGTATCTTTTCTTTTTCTTAATTGTATCACCAGTAGATTCCCAGTAAATACATGATTTCAAATATTACTGCTGATACACATTGATTAGCTTTAGATAATTAAAGCCATTATTTATTGCCTACCTTTTTTTTTTGTTTGTTTTTTTGCAAAACTTTTTGGAGTACAAAGCAAAGTAGGGTTTGTATTTCAGGTTGTAAACTTCTTAAATTAATAAGACTGTGGCTAAGGTGAGGTTTTATTTAGTCCCCTTAGATTTTAAATTTCAAGTATATTTCATTATGTAACTCTCATTCTCTAGCAGATGAGGTTTTAATTGTTTTTTAAATGTTCCTATGGCCTAAAAGAAATGGCAATTACAGAAAGTAACCACCTGTTCTAATGTTAATGACTTCTAATAGATATTAAAATAGTTTTTGAATAAATGATTCTTTTTAATAGAGTTAAAGGTTACAACTAGACAGCATAACCTCTGTTGCTGAAATAATCAGTTAATAATTATATAACTAATTTAGCACCCAGCAACACTTCTCTGGGCTTGCACTGAGAGCAGACAGTGATTTACACACTGGCGATTGTCCAGAAAGCTTGGGGTTTGAGGGGATGGGGAGCCAGTGGTCTATAATTCACTTTTTCAAAGGTGAATGCAACTTTACACTTGATCTCAGTAGTCAGTGTATTCTTTCACTTCCTATTTTCCTTTGCTCTCTATTCTCACATCAGATCAAATTCTGCTTGCTTTCTGCGAAGGAAAGTTCTTCCTTTACCCTTTTAATCCCCACTGAAAACCTGAAGACAAAATACAATTACTTTGTATGTTTTGAGGTAAAGGAAAAATAGCTTCAAAAATTCAACAGTGTCCTCATCCCAAAGTTGAAAGAGCATTTACTGGAATGAACTCTTAATGAATGATTATGAAGCTTAGTTGAGTAATCCTGCATAGCAGCTGTAAACATTTTTATTTTTGGCAATGTTTTAACGAAAAAACTGTAGGTATTCTCATAAAAGAGCCTTCATAGTATTATACCTTTTACCAGAGGATTAGTCACATTTTAAATGTGTTCATGTGCATGTATTTAAATAAACTTGGAATTTGGGGGTTTTTTTCCTGCAATCACTGCTTTCAAACTAAAACACTATGTCAGTAATCGTGCAGTTGTAAGTATACCAGCTATGAAAGGCTCTTTGGGATAAATAATACCTGAAACATTTTATCATACTTCAGTTAAGATTCTGTATCTAACTGTGACTTTTGACATAGTGATATAGTGAGGCAAAATAAATTTGTAGCCTTTGTAAAATATTTCAGTCCAAATAGAATAATATAATAAATCATTTATGGTGGGCTAAGGTAACACAAATGAGGAATTATACAAGAAAAACTAGAAATAGAGGAGGAAATAGAGGAAATAGAGCTGAGTAAGTTTGCACATTAAAAAAGGAAGTTTAAATCTCTTATATTCCTCATACTGACTTATTAAAAGCAAATAAGAAACCACAGACAGCAAATAGAAAATTTTAAATTGCAAAATTATATTCCTGGTTATCTCTAACATTTCAGGACCCATCATCATCTGGTATTATTTTTCTTCTCCAGATTAAGTAAATTTCTGAACCCTGTTGTCTTTTGTTTCTATAATCACGTATTTGGGAATGGGATATGCACTCAGTCCTCTGTGTTCACAGGTTCTACATCTGCAGATTCAACCAACCTCAGATCGAAAATATTTGGAAAAAAATTATAGAAAAACAAACTAATAATACAGATATAAAAATATAGTATAACAATTACTTAAATAGCATTTACATTGTATTAGAAATTATAAGTAGCCTAGAGATGATTTAAATTATACAGGGCGATGTGCATAGGTTATATGCAAATAATATGTCATTTTATATAAGAAACTTGAGCATCTTCACACATCTTCTGATTTTGGTATCTGTGGGGAGTCTGGGGGTGACAGTCCTTGAAACAGTCTCCTGAGAATGCCTAGTAACTACTGTATAATACAGTCACAGGTCACTTAATGATGTGGATACATTCTGAGAAATGTGTCATTAGGCGATTTTGTCATTATGTAAATATCATAGAGTGTACTTACATAAACCTAGATGGCGTAGCCTGCTACAAACGTAGACTATGTGATATAGCCTGTTGCTCCTACTCTACAAACCTGTACAGCGTGTTACTATTAATACACTGAATACTGTAGGCCATTGTAACACAATGGTATTTGTGTATCTAAACAAAGAAAAGGTACAGTAAAAATATAATAAATGTGAATGGAGCTTGCAGAACTGGAAGTTGCTCTGGGTGAGTCAGTGAGTAGTGAGTGAAGGCCTAGGACATTACAGTACACTTAGCATATACTAATGTCATTAAAAATCTTTTTTCTTGGACCGGGCACGGTGGCTCGCACCTGTAATCCTAGCACTCTGGGAGGCCGAGGCGGGTGGATTGCTCAAGGTCAGGAGTTCAAAACCAGCCTGAGCAAGAGCGAGACCTCGTCTCTACTAAAATTAGAAAGAAATTAATTGGCCAACTAAAAATATATAGAAAAAATGAGCCGGGCATGGTGGCGCATGCTTGTAGTCCCAGCTACTTGGGAGGCTGAGGCAGAAGGATTGCTTGAGACCAGGAGTTTGAGGTTGCTGTGAGCTAGGTTGATGCCACAGCACTCTAGCCTGGGCAACAGAGTGAGACTCTGTCTCAAAAAAAAAAATCCCATATTTTTATGGTCAGGGCATGGTGCAATAATTCCAGGGGCTCAACAAAACAATCCATGCAGGGAAGTGAATTGTAACCCTAGGTTACAATATACCTGGTCTATGACACAAGAAGAACAGTATGTGGGTGTGTGCAGGGGGGCGCTTCACGAGTCAATTGCCCTCACTGCCCAGAAATGGCCCACAGCAAACGTACAACTAATTTCCCCTGCAGAGAACTTGAGACAGTTGGAGATATGAGGAACTCTTTCTTGCCTGTGATAAGTAGCCAAGTTCTGTCTTTCTACCACTTGGTGCTGAAAAACCAAAAAGGCACCACAATAGCTGGAGTTCCACGAATTTTTGAAAGATGGTGATATTTCATATATCTAGAAAATGAAGTGTCATCATCCTGGGGAAAATCAGAGCCCTGTAGGACATTTTCACCCACATTTGACTTTCACTGTGGCTGAATGAGGGCAAAGACACAAAAAGATTTGAAAGTCATCAAAGTCACCTGCAATGCTCAATGTGTGGATAGATCCTGCCTTCCCATATTTGGACTTGAATCCCAGAACCAGGCGAAAGAGGGCAATTTCCAGTACTTGGTAGGAACAGTTCTGATATAAATTTGCCTGCCGAAGCACCCTCAAGGAGGCTGGCTTGGCACCTTGAATCGTTTTTCTGCCGTAGCTCTCCAGTACAGGTGCAGTGTCCTGGGCTACCCCTTAGCATACAGGAGCCCCCACTCCACTCTTACCTGCATTGTCCTCCAGGTGGCCCAGGTTGCAGACCTGACTGATGCTGTGTACCCACACCTGCATTTCTTCCTCAGTCTTGGCCACCAGATAGAACGTACGGGAAGTGGTCTTGACAATGAATACGAAATTATTCTGAAATTCCTTCCGAACAAAGCCGGGGCCCACGTGCTTCCACACTGCACACTCGCTGAGGTCTATCACCCGGATGGGCTTGCTCGAGTGTTTGTTCCTGTAGTACTCCAAGACATCGGGGTTGCCACTCATGCGGCCCCGCCGGAGGACAAACCAACGCTTGCGCCAGGCCTGCAGAGAGGCAATTCAATAAGAAGTTACTGGACCAATTGCCCTTGCTTCCCAGGCTCTGCCAAGAACCTATGTCATGACAAGGACAGCAGGAAGGAAGCAAATCAGCCATTATAATGATGAAACACTTCGTATTAAAGGACTAGTGTACCATCTTCAAGTCTGCTTTATTAGATGTTTTTAAGGATGGGTCAAGGATTGGGCAGTCTAGTAATGGAATTCACACTCACAGTTTGAAGGACCAGAATTATACAATCATTACAATTGATGCAGCATAAACCATGTAATACAAATTTAATGTATGCTCAGGCTTTAAAAGAATCTTAGTAATGAAGAAGAAGGAAACTTTGTTACTATTGTCTGTCTCAGTCCAAGAGCCAATATGGTACATTCAAATCAGATATAAATGATGAGTGTCCACCATGGCCAAATAACATTGTTATTTAAGTTCTAAAGAATTGACTGATTGCTCAAGACTGACTGATGCTCAAAGGGTGGGAGCGATCACTGGGGAATTGGAGGGTGGGGGGTAGACCCAAGTCTGAGCGACGTGGGGGGTCACTGTGGAGGGGTGGGATATGCTTGAAAAGTAGTTGGGGAGCAGAATTAGGGGTCTCAATAGGGGAAAGGAATTCCTCTAAAACTGATTTATGTGATTAACTGTACACCTCGGTAAATTCACTGAAAATCACTTAATTGTACACTTAAAACGGAGTGTTGGTTGTACGTAGATACAGTTGGAGCACTATGTATGTACTCTCTGGACTACTTTGACAGAGTAGGTTTTTGAATGTAACAAGATAAGTCAACTTGTGTGGTAATATATTTTGGGAAATCAGCTCACTACAAATTGTGACTATAAACATTGTACTGTAAATGTTTTGTAGTTTTCCCCCAATATAATTTTTGGAAGAAAAAAAAATAGTAATACCATGAAGGACCAAATAAGGTTTGAGGACTGTCCTTGTTTAAAGGAGACTAAATTCAATGAGAGATCCCAATTTGGGCCCTGACATCATTGGAACAATTAAATGTGGGCTACAAGTTAGATAATGTTGTATCATAATCAAATTTCTTGTTTGTGATAATAGATTTATTAGCATATGATAGAATGCTCTTGTTCTTAGAAGGTACAAGCTGAATATTTAGGTGTGAACTTGTATATGTGTATGTATCTATGCATGTGTGTACATGTATATACTTCCAAAAAATAAATGGTGAATAAAAGAGATAAAGAGAGGAAGAAAAAAACATGTTGCTCAATGTTAATTGCTGAACTACTGCATGATGTATTTGTGTTTATTATATTAGTCTTTCAATTCTTCTGTAAGTTTAAAAACTAAAGTACAGAGTTGAGTTGAGGGTAAGAAATTGTTGGGGCTCAGAAAGGGATACTCCAAAAAACAATGCTTTGGCAAGCTGAGTGTTTTGAACAAAGGGGATGAAAGGCCTCAAAAATAAGCCTCAGAACCAAGGTCTCCCTCTGACCTTCTCTTGCCCTCCCCATTCTTTTCCTTCTGAAGTACTAGATGGGGATCTCTCCAAATTTCCCTTATCTAACTGAGGAAGTTAATCCACAGGGACTGTAATTATCTTGGACCCCCTTCCTGGAATCTACATTAACCAGAGAACATTAACTCATATCTCAGGAAAGAAAACTAAAAGTCTGCAAGCCCAGGACACTGCTCCTGAGCAGAATGTTCATCTATTCTTTCAACTCTTCTTCTTCTTTTATATTTTTTATTTTTATTTTTACTTTTTTAACTTTCCTCCCCCTCCTCTTCCCCTCTTCTCCCTCTCAACTATTCTTCTAAGGGCTGCTACTTGAGAGACTTTATCTGCATAATAAAACAACTTTTGTTGCAGTGCAGCTCTGCCTGCCACCTTCCCTTATCTTTCAGCCAACTCTCCTAGAGCCCTGGCGAATTTTGTCCCAGGCTATTCTCTGCTCTTCTGGGCCACTCATCTCCCCTAAAAATTATTTACTCTTCCTTTAAAATTTCCCACATCCTCCACTTCTCTCTCTTCTATGAAGAGGGTATTTAAGCTTCAACTATCTAGCCCTTCTTTCAGTTTCATATTTTGTGTGACTACTGTGTACATGTGCACACTAATAAATTTGTATGCCTTTTCCCCTGTTTATTTGTTTATTGTGAGTTTATTTCAACAGACTCAATCACTGAACCTTCAGAGAGAAAGTTTAAACTTCTCTACAAAATCATTAATAACAATGCACTTAACATATGTCTTTCTATGTCCTATAATTTTGGGAGTTTTTGGTTTTTTGTTCGTTTGTTTGTTTTTTTCATTTTTTACAGGGTCTCACTCTGTTGCCCAGGCTAGAGTACAGTGGCATGATCATAGCTCACTGCAGCCTCCAACTCCTCAGCTTAAGTGATCCTCCTGCCTCAGCCTCCCTAGTAGCCAGAACTACAGGTATGCTCCACCATGCCTGGCTAACTTTTACATTTTGTTTTAGAGACAAGAGATCTCCCTATTTTGCCTAGGGTGATCTGGAACTCCTGCCTTGGCCTTCCAAAATGCTAGAGTTATATGATTAGAGACTTGAGCCACTGCATCCAGCCTATACTATAGACTTCGTATGAATAGTTTGAATTTTACATCTAAATATCAGTAGTTTGTGCATAAGAATTTTATCTGAAGCAAGGTGACATAGTAATTGGCTAAGATTTCTTCTATATTGTCACATCTTACAGTGTTCCTTACTGTTCAAGAATACCTTTTTTAGGCTGGGTGCGGTGGCTCACGCCTGTAAATCCTAGGCCGAGGCAGGAGGATCGCTCAAGGTCAGGAGTTCAAAACCAGCCTGAGCAAGAGCGAGACCCCATCTGTACTAAAAATAGAAAGAAATTAATTGGCCAACTAAAAATATATAGAAAAAAAATTAGGCGGGCATGGTGGCATATGCATGTAGTCCCAGCTACTTGGGAGGCTGAGGCAGAAGGATTGCTTGAGCCGAGGAGTCTGAGGTTGCTGTGAGCTAGGCTGATGCCATGGCACTCTAGCCCCGGCAACAGAGTGAGACACTGTCTCAAAAATAAATAAATAAATAAAATTAAAAAAATTAAAAAAGAATACCTTTCTTACTGTATAAAACTATAAACATTTTATCTCTAGAAGAATTCATCACGTGCTTCATATAAATATTTGTTCAAGACAATTTTGTATAGATCAGTTAATAATTACTCTAAGGAGCATCTGAAATCAATATATTTCTTCCTCAGAACCTAGAGGAATATTTATAGCTTTCAAAAATAAGACTTTTATTTTAAACTATTTTCTAATATGAACATATACAATTAAACATTATGGAATAGCTAGAAATTATTAAAATGTATTTGGGTTAACAACATAATTGAGAATTTAGTGAAAATTGTTATAAGTACTTAAATTCATCAGTGTCTATATGGCTTTATCCAGACTTCCAAATTTAAGCATATATGCAGCAAGACATATCTGGAAACTAAACATTCCCATGCAGTGGCTAAGAATACAGCTTTATTCCAGGCAGGGTGAACTTGCACCTGATGAATTTTCTAATTATGTAGCTTGTTTATCTTTTGTTTTTTATTTTTCTAATTGTAGGACTGACTTTTTCAGGATGTCAGTTGCATAACCAAAGGCTGAGAAATATAATAATACATGTTCTTTAAGACTGTCCAGAGGATTTATGGAAATAAAATAATGCATATTAGGTGCTCAGCACAGGACTGGGATGAATAGTACAAGGCCATTACTATCACTTTCATCAACATCTGCATCAAATCATCCCTCTTATCACCAGAAATGTCTATCCTGATTTATGTCCCCTAGAAACATTCTAAATAATTCATGACTGTAGGCTGGTATTTAAATTCCTGAATGAAATTGAAATCCATAGTGTCAGAATTACTTTTCCTATCACTGTCACTCTACTATTGAGTATGTTTGGAGTAAAGCCCCTACCACTAAATATTCCTGTCTGTTTGGATGGGCATAGAGAATTTATTACCATTATTTTCTGAAATAAAAAGGTATTATAAACTTTTTTAGGAATTTTTTTTTATTTCAGCATATTATGGGGGTACAAATGTTTAGGTTACGTGTGTTGCCTTCCCCCCTCTTCCCCCCTGGAGTCAGAGCTTCAAGTGTGTCCACCCACCAGACGGTGCACATTGCACTCATTATGTATGTATATACCCATCCCTTCCTCCCCCATCACATCTGCCCGACGCCCGATAAATGTTAATTCCTATATGTCCACTTAGGTGTTGATCAATTAATACCAGTTTGCTGGTGAGTACATGTGGTGCTTATTTTTCCATTCTTGGGATACTTCACTTAGTAGAATGCGTTCCAGCTCTATCTAGGAAA
>CAUYRT010037405.1:0-24027 GCA_963574885.1 Lepilemur ruficaudatus
ATCTTTGAAAAATGATGTTGGTATTTTCATAGGGATTGCTTTGAATCTGTAGATCACTTTGAGTAGCATAGACATTTTAACAATATTGATTCTGCCAATCCATGAGCATGGTATGGTTTTCCATCTGTTTACATCCTTTGCTATTTCCTTCCTCTGTGTTTCATAATTCTCATTATATAATTCTCTCACCTCCTTAGTGAAATATTTTTCTAAGTATTTTATTTATTTATTTTTTTGATGGTATTGTGAAATGTACTGTGTCATTGATTTGATTCTCAGCTTGACTGTTATTGATGTATATGAAAGCTACTGATTTGTATGCATTGATTCTGTAGCCTGAGATTTTGCTGAATTCATTTATCAATTCCAGGATTCTCTTGGTTGAATCTTTGGGGTTTTCTAGATATAATATCATATCATCAGCAAGGAGTGACAGTTTAACCTCTTCTTTCCCCATTTGGATACCCTTGAATTCCCTCTTGTGTCGGATTGCCCTGGCAAGGACTTCAGCACTAAGTAGAATAGAAATGGTGATATTGGGAACCTCGTCTGATTTTGTTTGAATCAGATTATTTGTTTGTTCCTATTGAATTGTTAGAGTTCCTTACATATTTTATATATTAACACATTATTATCCATATTAATACATCTAATTTCAATTTCAAACCATATGGGTTACAAATGTTTTCTCCAATTTGTAGGTTGTCTCTTCACTCTCTTGATTGTTTCCTTTACTATACAGAAGCTTTTTAGTTTCATGTAATCCCATTAGTCTATTTTTTTGTTGCTTGCTTTTTTGTTGTCATATCCAAAAAAGTCATTGCCCAGATCCATGTCATGGAGCTTTTCTCCTTCTAGTAGTTCTCAGTTTTAGTACTTGCACTTTTAATCTTTTATCCCTTTTGAGTTGATTTTTGTGCATGGTGCATGATAAGGATCCAGTTTTATTCTTCTGCATATGGACATCCACTTATTCTTACACTATATATTGAAGACCCTCTCTTTTCTCCATTGTGCAATCTTGGCATCTTTGTCTTAAAAAAATTGATGGCAAACAGATGGATTTATTTCTGGACTCTATTCTGTTCCATTGATCTATATGTCTGTTTTTACACCAATGCCATACTATTTTGATTATTATAGCTTTGTAGTAGATTTTAAAATCAGAAAATGTGATGCCTCTGGTTTTGTTCTTTTTACTCAAGACTGCTTTGGCTATTCAGTATCTTTTGTGATTTCCATACAAATTTTAGGATTTTTTTTTCTATTTTTTGTGAAAAATGCCATTGGAATTTTGATAGAGATTGCATTTATTTGTAGATTACTTTGCATAGTATGATATTTTAACAATATTAGTTCCTCTAATCCATGAGCACAGAATCTCTTTTCACTTGCTTGTGTCTTCTTCAATTTATTTCATCAACATTTTATAGTTTCAGTATATGGGTCTTTCACCTCCTTGGTTAAATTTATTCCTAAGCATTTTTTGGTTTTTGTAGCAGCTGTAAATATGATTGTTTTCTTGATTTCTTTCCCAGAAAGTTTATAGTTACTGTTTAAAGGCACTACTTATTTTTGTATGTTGATTTTTTATTCTGCATCTTTACTGAATTTGTTAGTTCTGACAGTTTTCAATTTAAGTCTTTAGAGTTCTATATAAGAAGATCATGTCATCTACAAACAGACAATTTAACTTCTTCCTTTTCTATATTGATGCCTTTCTTTTTTTTCTCTTGCCTAATTGCTCTTGCTGAACAGAAATGACAAGAGCAGGCACCTGGTCTTATTCCTGATTTTAGAGGAAAAGATTTTAACTTTTTACTGTGGAGAATGATGTTAGTTGTGGGTTTCCCATATATGGCCTTTATTGTGTTGCAGTACATATCTTCTATGCCTAATTTGTTGAGAGTTTTTATCATGAAAGGATGTCTTTTGCTGCATTAAATTTTAATTGACATATTTATTTTTTAAACTAGAAAAGTAATTTGTTTAATTTATAACTAAAAAAAATAAATATCTCAATTTATTTATCAATTATAATATGCATAGGCACTGTTGTAAGTCTTGCTGCTTGCATAAAATATTTAAATGAACACATTACAATTTCACATCAGTGCATAGAGAAATATTCAAATTGAATCAATCCAGAGACACCAACTAGACTGGTGTAAGCTTATATGCAATATTAGAAATGGTACATGTTCCCAACATGTGCAGTAAAATACAACAATAATATCTTACATGGTACAACAATTAAAGTGAAAGCACTATCAAAATAATAAAATTGTTTAACACTAAAGCATCTGACATGGCTTAAGTTTCAAAATATGAATAAATAAAAATTAAATAAAATGAAATGTTCCTCACTAATCACATTCAAATGTTTAATAGTCAAATATGACTAGTGTTTAACACACTGGATAGGACAATTCTAGATTCTACATTGGCATCTCTTAAAGTTTAGCACACAGTAATTTATTTTGTTTTCTAATTGCAATGACTTTTAAAAGAACATGTTTCTTTGGATTATGTGCTTTCTCATAAACTGTCTTATTTATATTCTTCCCATTTAGCACATTGTCTAGACTGGAGTAAATATTATGTGAATGAATAAATAAGCAAACCTAACTTTGTCACTGTTTCATACTCATTTCATTCGTTTAGAGTGATCTTTTTGAAGACAGAGAAATAACCCAATTAATTCCTCATCATCTCTCAATTTTGTCAGTATATATCATATAATTTTACTTGATTTTTCCTTAAAACGTGTCATTATAAAAATTTTAATCACAAGTATAGAGAGAAAAATATCAAAAATCCCATTTCCAAATCACCCAGTTTTAACAATCATCAGCATATAGCTAATCTTGTTTCCTCTACGAATGCCAAACCCTGTCCTTCCCCAACTCTATCACCAAAACTATTGGATTACTTTAAAGGAAATCACAAATTTGTTTCAATCAGGAACAGAATATGTTACTCTAATAGATAAACTTTCAGAAACATAAGTGTAGTATCAATCACACATCTACAAAATAAACAATAACATTATAAGATACCAAGTCAATATTCAAATTTCCCAAATCATCTCATAAGGGAGTTTTATAGTTTGTCCAAATCTGGAGCCAGATATATTCCACACATGTCTGTTAATTTTCTCTTAATCTGTAACGGTTTCTTCCACATCCATTTTACTTATTGATATTTGTTTGTTAAAGAAATAAGACCAGGGCCGGGTGCGGTGGCTCATGCCTGTAATCCGAGCACTCTGGGAGGCCGAGGTAAGCGGATCGCTCAAAGGTCAGGAGTTCGAAACCAGCTGAGCAAGAGCGAGACCCTGTCTCTACTAAAAATAAAAAGAAATTAATTGGCCAACTAAAAGTATATATAAAAAATTAGCCGGGCATGGTGGCGCATGCCTGTAGTCCCAGCTGCTTGGGAGGCTGAGGCAGAAGAATTGCTTGAGCCCAGGAGTTTGAGGTTGCTGTGAGCTAGGCTGATGCCACGGCACTCTAGCCCAGGCAACAAAGTGAGACTGTATCTCAAAAAAAAAAAGAAAGAAAGAAAGAAAGAAAGAAGACCAATTTGTTACAGAATTATCCACATTCTTTATTTTGCTAATGGTACTTTTATGTTGTTATTCAACATACTCATCTCTCTACTGCATTTTTTTTTTTGTGGACTAATAGTCAAATCTAGAAACTACATCAACTTTTTAAATTTCTGTGCAACCAGTCACTTTGGTTTCAACTTTCTGCAATCAGCTCAATTATTACCACTCACTGAATATTTACTAGTCACTAAATGGTGGTGTTATTATTTTACCGTATTCTCTCAGTCACTAAGTGTTTATGCCTCTTTAAAAATCACTTTAATATCAGTTCAGGAATGTGTAGAAATAAATGCTTATGTCCAACACCATGTCTTTCTTTTGTCCTTCATCACAATAAGTTGCATTTTTACCCCCTCTTTATTATAACCACTCTCTAAAGTTACCAATAACCTCCACCTTAGCAAATCCCACTGACTGTTTTCATTACCAAAATATTTCATGAAAGACTTTTTATTCCTTCATATTCTAGAGACTGATTTTTCCTGGTTCTTCTACTTCTGTATTATTTCCTTTTCTTTAATTTTTTATTTTTTCCTCCTCCTCTTCTGTCTCTTAAGAAACCTCGATTTTCTTGTGCAGTCTTTTAATATTTTTATAAATGTCTTTTTATTTTTCATTCCACTTAAGATTTATTCAACCATGAGCTCATTATTTTCTTGCAGACACATATTACCTCTCTTATGCAAACTCTGTATGAACAGTAAATGTGGTTTGTTTATGCATAATTTTATTTCCAGCCCTAGCAAGTACTCAGCATGCAGATAAAAAATTTTGTAGAATAATTTAATAAATGAATTAACAATCATTTTAGAGAGAAAATTTGTTTTCTTACATTACTAACTAGAGATGTTCAATCCCCTTCATTGGATTTTTTTTCCTGCCACCTTTAATTGTTGTTATCTAGATTTTGTCCTAGGCCTTCTACTTTCCTCACTCCAAATTCCCTTTCTATGTTTTCTCCTAAACAGGCATGACTATGTTTATGCTATGTTATGACTATGTTTATGACTCCTTACATGTGGATCTCTGGGTCAAAATTTTAAATAGAAGGTCCAGATTCATCTTTTTAATTTCCTACTGTGGGCCATTAGGGTCTCACTCTAGCCCCTAAAACTTAACACTTAATGTGTCTAATATGTTCCCAACCATCCTTCAGAATCTGCTGTTTACCTTTTACTTAGTATCCTGGATTAGTATCCACCACCTTGTCCAAGATAGACTGCTTTTCATCTCCCCATATAACTGAAACTTCCACCAAAATCTATGTCATCCAATTCATAGGATTTCAAATCCAATTGCCTTTTTATGTTAATATCACTACTATCTGGCCAATGCCTCTGCTTTCCCTTGCCTCATTGCAACACTCTCCTAACTGACTTTCCTATTACCATTCCTTCCAATCTTAGTCCATCTCCCACATTGTCTAGATGATTATCTTTCTAAAAATCAAACTTGACTGCATAATTCCCTTGAATACAACTTTGATTCTGATGCCTACACACAGAAGGACCTAGAGTTGTAGATTTAGCCTACAACCTGTCTCTTTCACCCTTAACTCTGTCCCTTTCCCCTTATGGCGGGTTATGGTGGACTCTCTAATAATAAGCCCAGCATAATTATTTTGTCTATTCCTGAAGCTATTTCTAGTTTCCACAGGGGAGATTTGTGGGAAGAAGAGGACAGTACTGAATAACACATGTTCAAACAAAGCAATCCTGATAATTAATGGTGGCAGACAGGGAACCTGGTGATGCTCACACTTATCTTAGAATAGCTCAAATTCTTGTCTCTGCTCTAACACTTTCTTTCAGGTAGAAGCCACTCTGTGTCTTTCCTCTGCACTCTGTTCACAGTTCCATTAAAACACATATTATTAATATATAGCCTTCTCGTCATTTTTTGACATGCCTACTAAAATGGGAATTTCTTATGAGCAAGACCATTTCAGCTTTATATCTCTGGATATATAGTTTATTGTAAACTCATTTATTTTGAGTGAATAAATTTTAGGAGGGCTCCTTTTAAAAGAGGCTTTTAAAATATCACAGCTTCTTATGTTGTGGATTGAGATTTCAGTTTATACGAAACATAACTTCTTATTTAGGAGCCTTTTAAATGTCCTTGTATATGGAGACTACTTCTTGACAGTCCCTTTTGTAACTTGAGCAAGGTCACAGCTTCTGAGTCCTGATGTGTAAAATTGCTAAATGGGAATTAGAGGAGGACCTTGATCTAAAAATCCAAGGGTCTACTTGGGAGCAAATGGATACTAGTTTCCCCTTCTTTCATTTCAGATGAAAGAATCTTTTTATTTAAAATTCTTGCCTTGACAGGTGCTGTGTAAATAATATTTTAATCAGGAGAGCATTTTTAAAAAAGATGTGTTATTGGCCCATGTGCTAGCCTCTGCCCTCTTGAAATATATAACCATGAACTTGAGGACTCTCAAGAATAGGTGTTTTTTATTCAGTGGTAAGCAGATTTACTTGAGTGAACTACAGAGCTTCAACCAAGATTGGTAGCAGGCAAGTTTAATAAGATTCTTGGAATAACATCACCCTTGGGAAGCAGAAAATCTAAGCTCAAGTAACCTGAGTAACTAAGAGTAAGTGCAGATTTGGCTGTGACTACTTCTGGTTGTGCTCTGAATCCAAATATTAAGCCAGAGATTAGTTTGGGTTAATGCTAACCATATATGTGAGTGTGAACTAAAAGAATTATAATTTGGAGCCTGTAATTGGTACACCATTAGGAGCTATGTAAGTGTATGGACCTGATATTATCACGTGGACAAGTTTCCGAAGGACCATGCAGGCTTCTGCTTGAACAAGGACAGCAACAGTACTTTCACCAGGCTCTGGAGTCTTCTACTCCTGATGTCAGGAAGAAGCTGATTTATCTTTGGAATAGGTTAAACCCTGGGATTCCTGGACAGTTAAAGGACAGAGGAAAATAAGCCTTGGTAAGAACTGGCACGATTCTTGCTAATAAGTCAAGGGGAATTTGAATGATTAATTGAAGAATTATTAATTAAGGAATAAAGAGATTACATATTTGGTCTCTGTATTTGTGGCTCATGGTAGTTAAACAGAATATGTAGTAGAAGCACTTTTGTATATTTTGTTGAAGTCTAATGGTGTGGCATCGTTGAGTGAGATCATGCAATTTAGAGTACTTAATAAAGTGAAAAACATACACAGGAAAGAAACTTTATAATACAATATTAGTATGAATTTAGAATTTACATAATAAGAATGCCTATGAAAATATGACAGTAGCAACTCTTGTAAAATTGTTTTAAATAATTTGAATGAAATAACATATTAACAATATTTTACTAATCCTTCCCCACAAGACAGCAAAGATAGACAAGGAACCCTTATCAGTGTACATCTATCACAAACCATTTATCCAAGACTGTGATGCAGGTGTGCTTAAGTCTAAAATGCAAGTGACTTGTATTTAGTGGCAAAATACATTACAGCTGGGGGACAGCTGTCCCTCATGATCTATTTAATCTCATCGCTTTACATTTCTTATAGATGTCTCTGGATGATGCCAAAACAGACAAGTGAAAAGTGAAAGATTAAATCACATTCAATCAACCACATGTTTTGCTCACACTGTGCCAAAAATAAATGTGCCATTTAAAAATGTTTTTCACCAAATTGACTGATTTTTCCTCACTCTGGTCTTTATTATTTCCTTTCTTTTTCTAATTTTTAATTAGTTTGCTTCTCTTTTCTTAATTTCTTAAGGTATATATTTAGATTTATTTAAAATCTTTCTTCTTTTCTAATGTGTTTACAACTACACGTTTCCCTCTAAGCGCTACTTTCTCTGCATACCATTTTGGTATGTTGAGTTTTGGTTTTCATTCAACTCAAGCATTTTCTAATATCCTTTGTGATTTTTTCTATGACCCATTAGTGATATTAAAACAATGGAGAAAGCCCTCCAATCCACTTCATTCATAAAGAAAAGGGGTTTAGCGCTAGGTGAGTTTGAGTGAGTTCAAATGATGAGATTGATTCTTCTCCTCACAGTACTGGCAACACAAGCTGTCACTTTCAAGGCTACCACTGAGCTGAAGAATTGGAAATGGGAGTAGAGCAAGTTAAAACACCACAAAGCTCATTGTTATTACTGATAGTCAGCATTCTCCTGACAAAATGCTACCCAGTTTGGTGCAAACCTTTGGTTAATTTCCAGAGTTTTGAAAAAGTTGATTTTGATCATTTTTTTGTTTTGTTTTGTTTTGCTAATGTTGCTGTTGACTTTATGTATGGGCAAACTTTCAGAAGTCATTAATCTACCATTTTTACTGATGTTACTAAAACTGATTAAAAAATTATAGTGATATAGAGCTCAGGTAGACATATAAAAAGAGATTATAATAATTTAGTTTCCAGATTAAAATAATTATGTCTTTATTGAACACTTATGTGATTGGCAATGTACTAGGGGCTTTCAACATATTATCTGATTTAATGCTTTTAACACTTGAAAGGGATTGGTACCGTTAGTCACTCCCATTTTACAAATGAGAAAGTTGAGACAGAGGTAGTGAATTACCTGGCTTAGAAGCCAAAACTAGCAGGCTAATTTGAGAACCACTGCTTTTGTTAAGTATGATGTCAGGTTATCTTTCAAAAAGTTAAGTTAGGGATTGCTAAAAGACTTCAAAGAAAATAAATCTCTGTCACGATTCTTGTTGGAATTCTTGCACCACATGACCAATTGGTTTAGATGATTATCTTGAGCATTTACTATGTTCTAGTACTCTGCAAAACACTTTGCCTGTAACATCATGTTAGACCTCAAAATAACTTTATGAGGTACATCTATTATTATTATTTTTAGATGGAAAGTGATGCCTGGAAAGTTTAAATAACTTGTCCCAAATTAATGCCTTAGATGAAATTTAATGCAGGGCTGATTAAATTTTTGCCTCAAAAATCTCATTCTCTTTATCACTAATTATCGGTTTTAGTGATGCTATCAGGAGCCACTAAAAGTATGTCCGATTATTCTCTCACATAGTAACTCATTACTTTCTTGGAAACAGCTGAGAAGAATGAAGTATGAACGTTTTCATCTTTATATTAACTATCATTCATTTAACACCTACTGCATGCTACATTCTTCCCATGCTTTATCTTTAATCCTCGTGTCAATTCAGTAAGACGGGTATTCTGATTACCTATTTATATAAGATAAAACTAGAGGTCAGAGAATGTATTTCCTAATGTCGCACAGTTAGTGAATAAATGAGCTGAAAATCAATTGCAGGCTTATCTGATTCCAGAGCTTGAGCTTTTCCCATTGTGCTCAGATGCTTAGCATTTTTGTAGACAAAGTGCTTGGGAGATATTGTAGGTGATAAAAGGATATCAATGACACACAATGGCAAGGCACATCATCATACTCATGCTAAGACCGAATAGAATGGCCATCTAACTGTTTGAGAATGATTGTTATTTTGGAAACTCAAAATTTAGAATTTGAAACTTAACATAAATGGAAAGTTATGTTCCGCTAAGAACACAACTTCTCACACACCAGAAAGTCCTCAGATATGGTTCAAAATGTGCCAATCAATTATTTTCTTTTAGAACCCAAAGAAAAGAATCACAGAATTTTAAAAAAAGACATCTTTTCATGAACCTGCTGGCACTCTGCCAATCCTTAAATAAATGCAGCTTAAAAATGCATTTTCTCAATAAAGTATTTTATTACAATGCCTTATCCCTACTATAGTGCTAGGTTCTTGGGATACAAAGAGCGGAAAACCTGATCCCCAACCTTAAAAAGTTCACGTTATTTTTCCACATTCTTAAAATACTATGACTTTTCTGTAAAATTGTCACATATTCTGAGTCTGGAGAAAAAGACAGATTGGTAGTCTTCTTTTACTTTTCTCCAGCGATTCATAGTCCATGACTTTAAACCTCAACCATATCCACGCAACAGAATGGTGAGATGAGAAACTGACCCATGCCATGGGAATTTAGTGTATTATAATAATGATAGCTATTATTTGACAAGTAACTATTGTTTGTAAGATACTGTCCTAGTTTTACCTACATTAGTCCCTACAACAGTCTTATTATGGAAGTATCAGTCTTATTTACCCTTACTGTTAAAATTAGAAAATTAAAATCAGAATGAATTAAGCAACATATATAAGATAATAAAGTGGTTGGATATTAGGGATGGGATTTGAACCCAAACATGGTAGCATCCATAGCTCCCTTTGTACCATTACATTACATACTCTGGCATACAAAGCCAACAGGGAGAAATACGTACTATTTAATTAAATGGTGATGTGTGAAACACAATGAGGTATAGCTGCAATATGATTAAGGATGAATTAAAACAAGTTATAAAATAGTGACATATTTGGAAAAGTCTTTGAAGTATTTGAAGCCTATCGAATGGGAAAGAGTTGATATCTTTAACATATAAAAGATATTTATATTAACAATAAAATGATAGATTGAAACAGACAGGGATAAGAAGCAAAAGATGAGTTCGAAGTGGCCAATTAGTTCAAATAATATGTTTAGGCTCAGATTAAACAAAAGCAACTCAAAATCTCAATCAAATTCTATAGTATAATATATATCAATAATTAGTAAACACTAAACATTTTTTAAAAATAATTTGATGTTTTGAAGAGCATATGGGGAAAATAACATATTCATACCTATATGATAGTTTCATTAAATTTATACAAAGAATGAGGCAAGGAAACAAATATCTAACAAACACAGAAGTAATTGTCTCTATTAGCTGAAAACATAAAATGGCAATGACTAAGGATATAATTAGATTACAAAAGTAGACATATAATTGGAATCCGGAGTAAGCCTTGAAGAAACAACAAGAAAAAGACAGTGTTCTTCTCCCAAAGACTTAGGGTATATATTCTCTAAGACCTAAAATATGCTTTTAATAATTGTGCATTTTTCATTCAAAAATTCATGCATGTATGTAATATGTATATGAACATATATAATATATGAAATATATAATATATATGAACATATACATAATATGTATATGAAATATTATTATGTATATAATATGTATATGAACATATATATTTATAAATTATATATTTTTTCATGGAATGTGGCACTATGTTTTGTAAATTTTTAAATGTCAGGCTGACATCAAATATAAGTGACCTGGCTCTTGAGACTGGCTCTGTATTATACTGCTTAGTTATATAGAGTGAATGTGAGGGGGCAGAGAGCAAATTTGATGCTAGAAAGTG
The DNA here is from genome assembly GCA_963574885.1 of Lepilemur ruficaudatus. NCBI lineage: Eukaryota > Metazoa > Chordata > Mammalia > Primates > Lepilemuridae > Lepilemur > Lepilemur ruficaudatus. The sequence goes on from CAUYRT010037405.1 coordinate 10,899, forward strand.
TATATTGTCACACTTTTTAAAATGATGTTTTATTATATAAGCAGTAATTGCATTACTCTTTTAATATGAAAGTCTAATTGAATCCTTAATATGATTTAGAATAAAAACAAACTGTATAAGTGTCCGATAAATCATTCAAATGTACTCATCTGTCAGCTCAAACATGATTTAGAAACAGCTATAATATTTTCTCTGTTCAGGTATATAATCCCCTAATTTGCAAATATTTTCTTTCTTACAGTAGCAGAGTACTTATATACTTTCTTAAAGTGCTTTAATGCATGTTTTCACATTTGATTGTTAAATTATGTAAAGAAAGCAAATAGAATCACCAATATTTTAAATACCAGGAAACTGAGACATAGTGACTTAAAATGCTCTGTATAAGTCCCACAAAATTTTGGTGACAGAATGTCACAATGTGGGGTTTTTTTTGTTTTTTAATTTTGGGCAAGCATCTGTTTTGTTTGCTTTTTTTCAAGGGTCCTTAAATTGTAGTTTTGGGAAGGTACTCTTTATTCATTTGTACATTCATTTAATAAATAGCATGCTTTAAATTCTATTGAACCATCTCAACTTCATTTCCTTTCATACTTTCTTAACAAAGTTGATTCTCTAAATATTTGTCATCATGTATCTACCCCAAGCCCTGACTTTGGAGGAACAAATGAAACACACCGTGAATCTCTTAGCACAATGTTGTCCAACAGAAATAAAACATAATGTGAGCCCTTTATGTAATTTAAACTCTCCAATAGCCATATTTTAAAAAGTGAAAAGAAAGAAGTAAAATTAATTGTATTAGTATATTTTAATTAATCCTATATGTCCAAAATATTACAATTTTAACTTGCAACAATATAAAAATTATTGATATATTTAAAATTTTTTTTGGTACCGAGTCTTTTATATGCCATGTATAGTTTTGCACTTACAGCACATCTCACTGTGAGCTACCCACATTAAATGTGCTCAACAGCTACAGGGTTGGGCAACGCAGTCTGAGAGATATTGGAACCTCTTATTGTCTCTTTTGACTCTTAGTTAAATAAAATTTGAAATATTTCCATATTTTAAGTGGACGCTTGGGAATATGTCTGCTTGCAGAGTTACTATGGAAGCTCTGCTAGTTAACTTTTATACTCATAATCTCTGTGTAATTTCTCACTAATTGAAATGTGAAATTTTAATTGACTCTTTGTGCTTCTTAAGTTCCTCACTCTATTCTGACCTTCTTCTCCTTTTCAGCAAGATTTTTTTCTATCTCCACAAGGACCAGCCCTAGAATAGAGACAGTAAATGGCACATTTTGAGGGCAAAGAAGCATCCTCTTTCAGAAAAAATTCCTTTTCCCTTATTGGTGCCTGATTTCCACATAAGTCACTTAATTTCTTTTATGTATCATTTTATTAGTCTGCTAATTTTTGCAAGAGACAAACTCTGAAATTTCAGTTGCTAAGCCCTAACTTCTCTCTCAGATAATAGGCCAAATTCAAGCTTCTTTTCAGCATGAGCCCTGGGGTGGGGGTGATGCTTTTATTCCACAAAATCTTTCAGGTACCTAGACACCCAGCAGATTCTGCCTTCTTGAACACATAATTTTCAAGATAGTTCTTTCAAGCACTACCGTTCAAAAGACAAAGAGCCAGGACCGAGAAGTCACATGCATTCCTTAATTACCTCAATCTGGAAGAAATACACATTATTTTTACTTATGTTCTACTAACAAGAACATTCACACATTCATTAGATGCGAAGGAGGATGGAAAATGTTTTACTGGCTGCTCAGGTGCTTCCTAAACAGAAAAAAGGTGTAAATCTTTGGTGGAAACCAAGCCTTTTCTTCCACAGATGCTAATTTCTTTAAATGATAAATCTTGTGGAGGATCCGTGTACCCTGAGAAAGCAGCACTGCACATATAGAGAGAGCCCTGGATTCAAATTCTGGTTCCAGCACTTGAAGAAATTAATCATTGATCAAATTTCTTGAATTTAGTTTTCCTCATCTCTGTCAATATGGTTGGGAGTTGTGGCAAAGATGGAAATTGTTTTTTCACTACCATTATCTCCATATTTTCTTAAAGTGACTCCAGTTTTGTTTTGGTGGGCAATTCGTCTGTCTAAAATCTACATTTCCCAGATAAAGTTAAACATATAATTCATTTTTTGACCAATAACAAAATTGGTAATTCATTCTTTTTCATTTAGTTTTTGAGTGTTAGCTGATGCTTCCATATGAGAGTATGAAATATTTTAAGTTTTTGGTCCTTTCTTAGAGCAGTATATCATAGGGAGTCGGTAAATACACACTGTTTCTGAAGGTTCACAAATGTTGCATACAAGGTGGGATAAGTTATATTATGCTGCCGTAACAATCCCAAATTTCAATGGCCTATCTCAACAAAAATTTCTTTATAATTCAAACAATTTCTACTATAGATCAAGGTGATTTTCTTTTTCAAATTTAATTTTATTTTACTTCAGAAAATTACAGGGGTACAAACTTGGTTACATAAATTGCTTTTGTACAGTTTGAGTCAAAATTATAAGTGTGCCCATTGCCCAGATACTATGCATTGTACCCACTAGGTGTTAATTTATTCAGCCCCTCCTCTCATCTCCTACCTGTTTGATTTCTATACTTCACCTTAGCCAAAAGGCCCAGAATCAATACCTGCTTGATTTATGATGAGTTTTATTTCATTTGTACACATAAATGTTGCTTGATTAGTCTCGATTTAATAGTGAGTACATGTGGTGCTTGTTTTTCCATTCTTGTGATACTTCACTTAGAGGAATGGTCTCCAGTTCCATCCAGGTTAATACAAATGGTATTAGTTTAACATTTTTAATGGCTGAGTAATACTCCATGGTATACACATACTACATTTTATTAATCCACTCCTGTACTGATGGGCACTTGGGTTGTTTCAACATCTTTGCAATTGTGAATTTTGCTGCTATAAACATTCAGGTCCAGGTGTCTTTTTTATAAAATGTCCTTTTTCCCTTTGGGTAAATACCCAGTACTGGGATTGCTGTATCAAATGATAGGTCTACTTTTAGTTCTTTGAGGCATCTCCCCACTACTTTTCATAGAGGTTGTGCTAGTTCGCAGTCCCACCAATGACATATACGTGTACTTTTCTCCCCACATACACACCAGTATTTATTTTGGGGGGATTTTTTGATATAATACATTATCACTGGAGTTAGGTGATATCTCATTGTGGTTTTAATTTGCATTTCCCTGATGATTAGAGATATTGAGCATTTTTCATGTGTTTGTTGGCCATTAGTCTATCTTCTTTTGAAAAGTTTCTGTTCATGTCCATTGCCCACTTTTTAATGGTATGCTTTGATGTTTTTCTTGTTGATTTTCTTTGTATAGGTTCTTGTTATCAGCCCTTTGTTGAGTGTGTAGCATGCAAATATTTTCTCCCATTTTGTAGGTTGTCTATTCGCTCTGATGATAGTTTGCTTGGCGGTGCAGAAGCTTTTTAATTTGATCAGGTCCCATTATTTATTTTTGTTGCTGTGATTGTTTTGGGGGTCTTCTTTACAAAATCTTTGCCAAGGCCGATGTATAGAAGAGTTTTTTGAACATTTTCTTCTAGAATTTTTATGATTTCATGCTTTAGGTTTAAGTCTGTTACCCATCATGAGTTGATTTTTGTGAGAGGTGAAAGGTACAGATCCTGTTTCAGTCTTCTACATGTGGTTATCCAGTTTTTCTGACACCATTTACTGAATAAAGATTCTTTTCCCCAGTGTATGTTTTTGTCTGCTTTGTCAAAGATCAGATGACAACATGAGAATAAAATGTGATCCACGCCATAAATAGAAGCAAAAACAAAGATCATGTGATCCTCTAAATAGAAGCAGAAAGAGCATTTGACAAAATTCAACATTCTTTTATGATAAGAACTCTAAACAAAATAGTCATAGATGAAACATACTTAAAAATCATAAAAGCCATATGTGACAAACCCACAGCCAACTTCATACTTAACAGGGAAATATTGAGAGCATTCCTGTTTAGAACTGGAACCAGACAAGGTTGTCCACTGTAACCACTTCTACTATTCAACATAGTGCTGGACATCCTAGCCAGATCAGTCAGAGAAGAGAAGGAAATCAAGGGTATCCAAATGGGAAAAGAAGAGGTCTAACTATCGGTCTTTTCTGACAATATGATCTTATATCTGGAAAACCCCAAAGATACTGCAAAGAGACTCCTGGAATTGATAAATAAATTCAGCAAAGTCTTAGGCTACAAAATCAGTGTACACAATTCAGTAGCATTCCTGTATGCCAACAACAGTCAAGCTGAGAATCAAACCAAAGACTCAATACATTTCACTATAGCAAAAAAGAAAATAAAATACTTAGGAATATATTTAACCAAGGAGCAGAAAGACCTCTACAGGGAGAAGTACAAAACACTGAGGAAGGAAATCACAGAGGATATAAACAAATAGAAAAATAGATCATGTTCATAGATTGGCAGAATCGACATTGTTGAAATGTCTATACTACCCAAAATTATTTACAAATTCAATGCAATCCCCTTAAAATACCAGTGTAATTTTTCACAGATCTAGAAAAAATAGATCTTCCACTTCATTTGGAACCAGAAAATAGCCCAAATATCCAAGGCAACCTTAAGCAAAAAGAACAAATTTGGGAGGCATCACTTTACCAGACTTCAAGCTATACTACAAAGTTATGTTAACCAAAAGAGCATATACTGGTACAAGAGCAGAGACAAAGACCGATAGATCAGAACAGAGAACCTAGATATAAAAATTCAGGTGATTTTCTATTACAACTATTCTTCATGCAATAAATCAATGTTGGGACTCAATATACACTTCCTTCCCCTCAAATTCAGAGATTCCTGAGAGAGCACACAGAAACCTACAATATGGTGGCCTGTGTCTAAAATACCAATGATATAGGCACCAACCATTGCCCACAAAAGCAGAGAGGGTTCTTGACCTCTCTGCTAGAAAGAATTCAAATGCAATGTCATACACAAAACAAAGACATTTATTAAAAACAGAGTATAGAAATTATAGTACACTCTCAAAGACGGTAGACAGGAGACTTTTCGTAAGGAGGCAGCAGTCTGCACAGGTTTGGTTTTCCCCTTTTTATGCTGACCCCTAATAATATGCTAAACTGGGGTGGAATATTCATGGATTCTTTGGGAAAGGTGGAGAGTTCTCAGAACTGAGGGTCCTTCCTCCTCTTGGTCTATGTAAGGTAATTTCTGAGGATTGCCATGGTATTTATAAACTGTCACGGCACTGATGGGTGTGCTTTTATCATGCTAATGAGGCTAGTTCATTTAGGTACACTGTTGCCTTAACCATTTGCATACTCCAATTAAAGGAAGTCCCCTTCTGCTGCAGATAAGGATGTTACCATCAAAGTAGAATGATGGAAGGGTTCTATTGGCTACATTTATCTTAGCTAAGCATATTCCTACTGTTGTGGCTTTCTTAACCCATGGCCCTCTCTTTCTGACCCCTGCCTTAACTGCCTGCAGGATATCTGACTCCTGTCTCACCCAGACATTAAAATCTTACTGAAAAGGCAATGAAAGAATGTTTACATGTCTGAATGTATCTTTAGTTTATTCTAGCTTTGTGTACTGTTTTCCAAGTTCTTAATATGTGATGACATCTAAAAATCTCCTTTGAGAAGGTTTAAGATGATTATTGATAAGTAGCTTTCTTTTCAAAACACAATGATTGTGTTTATTCATTCTCTTTACCACCAACTGCTCTATTTTAGTAAAATAAAAATGATACTATTTTAAAGGCCTCAATTCAAAACCTGTCTCCAAATTGCTGTTTTCTGAAAGCCATCAGTTAAAGGGCTACATCTTGCCAACGTAGCCTAATGGAAGTCAAACCCCATTGTAAAAGCAGAACTGAAATTATGCTTCATGCACATCTGGCAACATGTTCATTTGTACATAAGAAAGGCGTGAATAAGATTATGTCTCAAATAAATTATCCACTGATTATGACAATTAACTGGCTGTCATAGGTATTCAATTATCTAATTATCTGTGCCAGGTGTTCCCTGTGTCCAAATTTCTGTTATATTACATTTTATTAACAAATCTGCTTCATTTTGAGGGTGATCACTTTAAATACCCAGACTTGATCAAACTATTTTCTTTTTTTTTCATATTTAATGACCCAAATTTACAGATAAAGTTATCTGAATAATGTATGAAGAGTGTGTGGATTCAAACTCATTTGTCCACATCACAGCAACTGTTTGTACTGGCCCAACTGCTTACTATGCATGCAGATGTTAAATTGTGCATCCTCGATCGTCTGTTTATAATGCAAAATGACAGGTTGACTTGATTTTATCTAGCAGAAATAACTCAGGCATTCACATTGGCAAATTTGACCCAGAAGGTTTTATGAATGTTTTGCAGTGAAACCCGTAGATGAATTAAAATACATCTTCATATTTATGTGTATGAGCCTGTATGTATGTGTTCATTGCTCAGGGTTTTTCAAAAACTGGAGATTTTCCTTCTTAAGACCCAAAAGAGAAGCAATTTTCTATGTGAATCAAGAGTATAAATAACACTGTTTTTCCTCTTGGTTTTACCTCCCACTATAAAATATCTGTAAGCTATATGCTCAGAACTACAGTATCTGCATTAGCAAATGTAAAGAAATAAGTTCTTTGAATCTACATTTTTTTATACAGAAATTCATGTAGGACTTTACAAGGACTTGTTGGTCTCTATGCTTTTTGTGGTAGTGAATATAACTCCCACTGAACCAGGAATTAACCTTGTTCTACAAAACAAGTGACGTTAAAAGCCTTTGATTGCATTGTTCAGTGCTATGTCACAAAGCACCCTGACACAGACATCCATTAATGAACATAGAAACAAAATATCTAAACAGAAATGCTAAAAACACAGGGAGAGGAAATATGAAAAAAGAACATGTTTCATAAATATACAGCTTTTATTTTTGACAGAGTCTGAATTTACCAAAATTCCTTTCCTATTGTCCCTTCCCTACTTAAAATTCTAACTAAATTACTTGAACATTTAAAAAAAAATCTACCTGTGCTGCCACCTGTGCTGTGTTCTAAGCCCTCAACCATCTACTCTTCCTTGTAAAATACAAATCCAGCTGCAGGAGAACATCATTAAGACCCTGATCCTATCATCTGACTGTGATATTTCTCTGTGGGTCTTGTGTGAGTTTGGAATTGGGGGTAATCTTTTTAAGGCTAAGATAGTGAACCAAGTCAAAATAATTCGCATAGCTTTTGGGAATTCTCCACTATGGAGCTGGTACCTGGTTTTCTGACCTTATCTCCTGACATATTTCATTCTCTTCCTCTTCCCTGTCTATCTCCAACACCTCAATACCACTCATCTTAATGTTATTCACCCAAATAATAAGCATTGCTCTACTGGTAGGTCATTAATTATTCAAATACAGATACACACAGTAAGTCTCACATAACGTTGCACATAGGCTCTTGGAAACTGGTAGTTTAAATGAAATGACATTTACAGGTCCTTGAATAACATCATTTTGTTCAACGTCATTCTGTTATAACATGGATGTAAACGAATTGTTTTCTTTATACATTGTTTTGCTTAAAATCACTGTTTCCAAGAACCTATCAATGATGTTAAGTGAGGATTTACTGTATGTATGAATATGTATATATTAGAATGTCTTTTCTTTTACTATCTACTTGTCGAAACACTTTGAGACATCTTTATAAATCTGCCAATTCCACCCAGAAACCAACCCCACCTACCCCTTTACCACCACCAATCTCCAAGCCGGAATAACTTTTTCTACAGCCACATACAGAATACTTTATTAATTATTTTTGCCTTGTTTATTTATCTATGTTTCATCTGCCTACCAGAGCTATTTATATCTAACTGTAATATTAAATTATAAGCCTTTGTGTAGTAGAAACATATTTTCCTTTGTACTGCCTTTACAACAATTATCAAGATGTTGAACATAGGTCAAGTAGATGTTCATGAAAATAGAAACAGATCATTTATTCAACAAACATTTACTAACTACTTATTATATGCTTGTTGTGGGGCTGAGCTTAGAATGTAAATATGAATGAGTCACAGAAATGTAAAATATAAAATGTAATTTACAGGGGAGAAATTAAACTCTGGTGGTTGAGGTTTCCATGGATATTCTGTTTAAGGTATAAACAGAGAATATAGTGAAAAAGGAATTTTAGGCAAAAGGAATAGTGTGAACAATGATCTAGAGACTGGAACATGTGATGTAATGTTTGAAATGATCATCAATATCCTAGAAAGATAAAATAAGTCCAGCTATAGTGTGGTCTCAAGTGCCAAGGGTAACCCTAATGGTTGCTCACCCAAGAGAATACCCTATAATCTTTTTTCATGCTTGCAAAGCCTACCTTCAATTGCCAAAGCAGGAACTATCAACATTCCCTTTCCCCAACCTTTCTCATAGCCACAACAGGGACACAACACAATGCAATATCGGCTAATTGTTTTTTAGGAATTATGGGAAAGTTTTTTTTTTCCCTAATACAAAGGAAAAAATCAGCAGACATTCTTGCTTTGGGTTTGATTATAATTGTGTAAGGTAGTGACAGCTAGAACAGTGGATCCCATACTTATGACTTTCCCCTCCTCTACCCATTTAAAGCCAAGTAAAGCATAAGATTGGAAATCGCACATAATCTTGATGACGTTATTCTTTTACTGATTTAACCAGCCTTGAAACCCTCTAGCTCTGAAATTGTTATATGATAAAATAGTCATATGTATTTCTTGAGCTACTTCTAACTGATATCCTCAGATAAAAGAAAATCTTAGTCAATTCAATCCTATAAATATTTTGAGGCCATTGGGTAGGACAAAGCAAAAGAGTAACAGAATCAAATTTGTATTTTATAGATCAGCCTGAGTATAGTAAAAAAGACACATCGGAGGGGAGAAGAACAGACATATGATTAGTTAGAAGACTTTTATATAAGGATCAGTAAAAGATGATGGGGGAACAATCAGTAGGACATATGTTAAGAGTACTATTTCTTTAAGTGTGCTGTGTGAAATGTTAGCTTTGAAGCAATGTTAATAGATAGCAAATAGAAGAGTTAGGGAATCAAATAATTACCTGGAAAAACACTAAGCTAAATCAAGTTAAACTGACTTGCTGAAATGCAATGTAAACTCTCAACTAGAGGATTGAGTAACAGTGCTTTCCATATGTAAAAGAATTTTCTTTTCCCTGAAGTATTTTGTGGAAGTACTGTTTCACAGAATACATTGTGGGAAATTTTAGACTTGGGCTATATTTATTTGGTGGAATCCCCAAAACTTAGGGGTTAAATATGAGACAATGGGCCTCAGTTTCTGTCTTGAATGGTTGGATGGATAGTAGTGTTATTAATTTTGACAGAAATTTTTGGGGAAAGAGACTGAGTCCTTTCTTACACATGCTCAATTTTGAGTTGCCCAGAGGATATCCAAGAGGGAAAATTTTTGATAGCTATTTGAATATGTGTCTGAAGCTCATCAATATCTTTTCTAGATATGTGAGTAGCAATTAAAGTCTTAAGAGTAGGAAAAAAATGTTCTGTATGAAATTATTCACCATGGATTTTAACTGAACTTCCTGTCTGTCTAACTGAGGGCATTTGAGGCATGGGGAACATCCTTCACAAACAAAGATGGATGGTAGTTTACAACAAAATGTCTAAGATGGAGAGATGATGCGTTGGTGCAGACTTCACATTTTTAACATAGCTGTTCATTTTATAGCCTCTGCCTATCTCTATTTACAAAGGCATCTTTGAAAAGCATAGATACACCCCTTAGGGTTTAGAGGTGGGTAATGAGTGTTAGCCTCCAGCAGTAACTGTGATGTGTGAACTTTTCGATATGACATGGAATCTCTTAGGTCTCTCTCTGTCTTGAGTGCAAGGATTATTGTTACTAACTTCAGCTCAACTTAAAGCAGGAATCTGGAGATAGAAAAACTTGAGTGCTTTGTTATGAGCTCTCTGACCTACAAATATACATAAAATCAATTAAGTGTATATTTTGAAAGAGGCCCAAAACTGAAATGGTGGTGTTTTTAGATAGAGCAGTATGAACACCATTCCGTGGACTCTAGAAAAGAGAGACTCCTATAAACCACTCATTAAACATGCTTTCTCCTTCCTGAAGGCTGGTTTGGTGTTGATCTCTCTAGAATTCCATATCAGAATGCATCCCTGAACTCTCCTTTTTTTCTGAGCCATCTACTGGACTCTAAACATGACACAATATGGAGAAATCACACAGCAACAATGCCTACCTTGCCATCATCGCAGTCTGACTTGTAGAGCCCACCTATAAGCAATAGGGGCAATGTATCGACCTTTTCTTACTACATATTCAGGGAATAATTATTGAAGATGTTTAATCTCTTGATGCAGAAACAAAAACAGGTAGATAGTGATGATAACAGAAAACAGTGAAGCATATTGGAACATAGGTAGAAAACTATATTGAGTGCATTTGCCTAGAGGAAAACACATTATGTAATTTTCCCTCCAAAGATTTTATTATTTCTCATGATTCTAAGGATTGACTAAGTTGGTTAGGTAGTTCTGCTCCATATATCAGCTAGGGCTATATCATCTGAGGATTTGTTTGAGCTGGAACATCCACAGTGGCTTCTTCCCTTGACTGGTAGATGACACTGCAATTGTTCTGGTGTAGAATTTGTGGGAGGAGGCAAGAGGTAGGAGGGCAGGTTATGGTATTATGGGCCAATCTTCTGAACTCAATAGTTTCATTTGGATTGATTTCCCCTTTTTCTTTGAATGTCCATGGCACTTTAACTCTCAATTTAATTAATTAATTATTCTTTATATTATAGCTATTTGATCACATTTTAACATTCTATCCTAGACCATTAATTCCTTGTACCTGAGGCATTTGTTTGACAAATATCCATGTGCTCATCTAAATTTCCCAAGCTCTCTTTGGCTGTTTATGATTTTTTAAAATACTGTGGAACTCTAACTTTCTAAGAGCAGAAAGTGGGCTGAGGAGGTTGTGGAACCTCAAGATGAACTTAATCCATAAAGCCTAATGAAGATTATAGTTAAGAAAGGAAATAGACAAGCAAGAGGGCAGGGCTGGAAGACAATGGACAAATAAAATCTTTTCAGAGAGCAGGATCAGAGCCTAATCTGCTTCATTCCCTACAGTTGGGGTTCTTTATAATGAGTCTGTCTGGTGGGATTTAGACTTATGTTCTAGCAACTGCTCTATGTCTTCCGTTCTTCCCGTTTCAAAATAAGAGACTGTGTTGTAGTTATCCTCATTCAGTATTACACATTGTTGTGGAGGGTAAGATGACTAACTGTGTTATTTCATGATCTCAAGACCATTATGTGCTATACCCAATCTGAAAGAGAAAGTACGACTCCACGTCGAGAGATGCTAGACTTTGGGGATATAGTATCTGTGTGGAACTTTGTCTTGGCTCCTCTGGAAGATTTTGAGTATATTTACTGTATGTGAAGAATGGAACAAAGGAATGTACTAGTTCTAGAAATATGATTTATGCTTAAGAAATATTTGTATGCTTTTTACTCATTCCCCAGACATGTCTGCAGTGAGGGAAGGGCCACATAATTACATATGGCCAATATTCTGTGAGCAGAGGTGATGTGTTTCACTTCTAGGATAATGCAGTTAATATCTAAGATGATGCTTCTCTTTCTCTTCCACTGTCATGGCAGTTTGTAGTCCATTTGTTTTATAAAGTATAATCAAAAGATGGAGGAAGACATCCTAACCTGTAGTGAACTGTGTTAAAGCACTGAAATCTAGAAGTTTGCTTATTTCAACAACTAGTGTTAATCACCATTATGAATACAGTCTTGGGAAGAAGTTCTTTGTAAGTGCTTTCAGCTAGCAAGGGCTAAATAACTGTCATCCTTCACTCCTTATTTCTTCTCCAACATTATACATTCCCTTATGAGAAATATTTACAGCTCAATCTTTCATTCAATCTCTACTCCATTTCCACAATTTGTATAACAAAAAGCTTATTAATTTGGCCTTATCTTCTGTGTATTTTCTGAAGTGAACTAACATATTTCTGGCCATGCCCACTTTTCCAAATATGACTAAATTGGCTATCCTACTGTCCAGCCAGAAATTCGTTTGCTTCTCTGTTTTGGAATCTCAGACTACTGGGCTGTCATCTGTGTTCTCATAACTTGAAATGTTCTTTCAAACTTGTTGGGACTACAACATCTCCAACTTAAAATATCCAGGGCTGGTATTTCCCATTGTTCATCTTTGCTTCTACTAAATTAAAATCAGAATACTTCTTTTCTTACTGTATATTTCTTCAAAGGGAAGACAATATTCCAATTTTAATTCAGAATTTAAGAGTTAAAGGCTGATTCACATATGGTAATATATTTGATTATCAAAACAATTCTATGGAATAAGGCATGAATGGTATTATTTACACCTAATTCCCATATTTCAGGTGAGAAAAATGAGATTCAGAAGACTTCCCCGAATCACCTGGTTATGTCTGTGTAACCATAAATTCTTATTCCAAGTCTCATCTTTCTACTATATCTTTATTACCTGTTATCAATTTTTTCATTTGTGTCTGATTCTGTATCTTGTATATCAATCATTTACATGGAATTTAAGATATGTTTGAAATGTGTATTTCTGTGCCTAAATTCATGTTAATACAACATGAAAAAATGTCATGCATTTTAAGAAAGAAAAAATTAGAAATTTAAGCAATAAATAGCAAAGATAAAAATGAAAGAACGAAACACAGACATTTTAAGTTGCATCTAGTGGTTTTTTGTTTATTTATTTTTTGTTTTGTGTTTGTGTGCATGCACACACACCTTGTTATGTTTTGCTTTTTGCCATTAAGGACAGATCTACTGAGAAATTTATTGTTTAACACATTAACTTCCATGTGATTTGTATTTAATTTATGCTAGTTTTGAGCCCTGGGGCCTGTGAAGCATATGTCACTCACACATCTCTTTACCTTGGGAGCTGCGTGGTGTGCAG